>MU227811.1:1362367-1379147 GCA_018584345.1 Thuja plicata | reverse complement strand
TAATTGATTATGCAGAATGGATCTCTAATATTGTTCCAGTATCAAAACATGATAAATCTATATGAGTCTACACAGACTTCAGAGACTTGAATTTGGCATGTCCTAAGGATGATTTTCCATTGCCTAACATTGATATGATTGTAGATATGACAGCAGGGTATGAAATGTACTCACTAATGGATGGTTTCTCTGGCTACAACCAGATAAAAATTATGCTAGAGGACCAAGAGAAAACTGCTTTCACATGTGCCTGGGGTACCTTTTGTTGGAATGTCATGCCCTTTGAACTCAAAAATGTTGGTGCTACATATCAGAGGGTTGTCACCACCATATTTCATGACATGATGCATAAAACAATGGAAGATTATGTCGATGACACTTTAGCTAAGAGCATGCACCGAAAGAAGCATCTTGCCGATCTAGGTCCTATACTAGATCGTATGGAACAATTCAGTCTGAGGCTCAATCCTATGAAATGCGCATTTGGTGTAACATCTGGAAAATTGCTTGGCTATATCATCTCTGCCAAAGGCATTGAAGTGGATCCTGCAAAGTTACAAGCTATCATGGAAATGCCGCCACCGAAAAATATTAGACAAATGAGAGGACTTCAAGGCTGACTGCAGTCTATCTGGCATTTTATCTCTCAACTAGCAGACAAGTCACAACCATTTACCAAGACTTTACACAAGGGTGTGGCTTATCGGCGGAACAAAGAATGTGAAGGGTTCACACAAATCAAACAGTATCTTGCGAACCCGCCAATCTTAATGCCTCCTATTCATGGGAAGCCACTTATACTTTACATCTCTGCTACAGATACGTCATTGGGTATCCTATTAGCTCAAGAAGATCAGCACAACAAAGAGAGGGCTATCTATTACATTAGTCAAACTCTGATCTCATATGAAACAAAATATTCTTCTATAGAGAAGGTTTGCCTTGTAGTGGTATTTGCTTCACAAAAATTGTAGCACTATATGTTGGCTCATACTACACGTCTAATTGCTAAAATTGACCCTCTTAAATATTTGCTCAGTAAAGCTACCCTCACAGGTAGACTAGCTAAATGGTTCATGCTTCTCAATGAATTTGATATTGAATATGTTGAAAGGAAAGCCATTAAGGGACAAGCATTAGCAGATCAATTGGCAGAAGCACCTCTAGTTGATCATCAACCATTGCACATTGAATTTCCAGATGAGTCCATATTACTTCTCACACATCGATCATGGACTATGTTTTTTGATGGTTCATTTACCCAACAGGGGTCAGGTGTTAGGATACTGTTCATTACACCTCAAAGGTACTCTTTACCAAAATCATATAAGATGTTGTTTCCTTGTACAAACAACATTGTTGAGTATGAAGCCTTAATCAATGGTATGAAGATCGCTCTTGAGTGGCGAGTAGATGAACTCAATGTTCTTGGAGATTCACAGTTAGTCATCAATCAAGTAAATGATATCTATCAGACAAGGGATGACAAGTTGGTTCCTTATAAACGGTTGGTTGATAACCTCAAAAAGTATTTTACTCACGTCACATTTCAACAAGTTCCAAGGGCAGATAATAAAGTAGCAGATGTCATGGATACTCTTGCCTCCATGCTTCAGATGCCAAAAAATGATTTTTGACATGAATTCCTAGTGGAGATGTTAAACTACCCAACCTATGTTTCCCTTGATTCTCGGATGATCTATTATGTCATAGGACATGACTCATCTTTCTACCATCATATCTTTTCCTATCTTCATGACCAGATCATTCCGGACACTTACACCCAAAATAAGAAATGTCACTTAATCCGCAGTGCTTCACAGTTCATCATCATCGCAAATGACTTGTATAGATGTGGTCTAGATGGTACCCTCCTTAGGTGTTTAGAACCCGATGAATCCAAACAAGTGTTAGTAGAGGTGTATGAAGGCATCTGTGGGTCTCACTCTAACGGCCTGACATTGACCTGTAAACTTATTAGAGCTGGTTACTATTGGCCAAATATGGAAAAAGAAGCTACATAGTTTGCTAAGTCTTGCAAACAATGTCAACTAAATGGTAATTTGATTCATGCTCCAGCCAAAGAGCTTATTCCCTTCATTACTTTTTGGCCATTTCAACAATGGGCCTTTGACTTGGTGGGTCAGATTTACCCCTCGTCCTCAAATGGACATAAGTTCATAATCACAGCTACAGATTATTTTACCAAGTGGGTGGAGGCAGTCCCTCTCACTATGGCCAATGGAAAATCAGTAGCTATGTTCATTCTCAACTACATCATCTACAGGCATGGTGTACCCTCATCAATAATCACTGATAATGGGGGACAATTCAAAAACAAGGATTTGATAGAGCTATGCTCTAAGTTTAAAATTACTCAGCATTGGTCTTCCATCTATTATCCTCAGGGTAATGGACAGGCAGAAGCATCCAACAAGACAATCCTTAAAATCCTGCATCGCACAGTGCACAAATTTGGATGAGATTGGCATCTCTAGATCAATCCAGCTCTTTGGGCATACAGGACAAGCATACGAACACCAATAGGGGCTACTCCCTATGCTTTGGTTTATGGAGCAGATATTGTGTTACCAATTGAGGTTGAGATTCCTTCTTTGTGAGTCTTTCTGAAAGGCCTCATTACTGATGAAGATAACAGAATATCTCGGCTACAAGAGCTAGAACTACTTGATGAACGTCGCCAAGTGGCGTTCGATCACCTTAGAACATACCAGAAAAGGATGTCCAAGAGCTATAACAAGAAGGTCAGACCAAGGGATTTCCAAGCGGGTGACCTCGTTTTAAGGGAGAACCCTAAGAATCAACAACATCAGATCCAGAAAGGGAAATTTGAACCAAATTGGCTAGGTCTGTATATTGTTACTACAATGTTTGGGTCTGGTACCTATCAACTTTCTACTACTGAAGGAGAATAACTCAAAGAGCCCATCAACGCTCTTCATTTGAAGTCGTTCTACAGCTGAGACATCTTTAGTATGCTCATGTATATACTAAAGTCCTGAAAAAATTCTAAAAATATGAAAAAGTCCTGAAAAAATGATCATCTTAGTGAAAACCTAGCGATAGGTGCTTTGATGTATCTCCAAAAAAAATTATATATTCCAAAAATACAAAAAAATTAAAAAAATATTGAAAAATGCAAAAAAAAAAAAAAGAGAAAAAGTTCCATTGATGAAAACCTGGCAAACAGGCGTCATGGTAGCAAAAAAAAAAAAAAAATTCTGCCAAGAAGGTGAAAACTTGGTAAACAGGCGCCTCTTGCTCCACAATGCTATATCTATCACAGCACCCCTTGGATTTATGCATTGTTGTTTTCCTGCTTTCCTACTTGCATTTGCTTTCTGCATGCTTTCAATTCTCATCAATACACTAACTTATATGGATTGAAACTGGTCATACTCTAGGGGCAACCCTCCTAGTCTAGGGGGCACTGTCCTATTACCTTTTGAGGATCTACTTTGTGACAGTCACTAGTGGTTCTCACTGCGTCTGCCTACTATCACTTAGCTTATACCGAGTTCTCCCTTTTTGAGAATCTCCCTAACATCAGTCACCAGTGGTTCTCACTGTGTCTGCCTACTAATGTCTAACTATTCCTACGATTGCTTCATTTGAGAATCTCTCTCGCGTTGGTCACCAATGGTTCTCACTGCGTCTGTCTACTGTCATTGTGCTATTGAGATTGCTCACATTTGTTACAGTTGGAGTCATACTCAACCACTCTATCTATTGATACTCAGTCTTGGCATTCTTTGCTTTAGCTTGTACATAGCTTTTGGTCACTTTTGTGACACTCTGGTTCCTTTGCGAACCCTCCTGACTTGACATTAATTTAGCGCCATACGCTTGGGGGAAACCAAATCTCATTTGTCCTCGCAACATATGTTAAGTCAATCATCATTACTTGGGGGCATGGGTCCCCCATTTGATCACATCTTTGGTTTACACCTGAGTCAATAATCTTGTCAGTTCTCAAGGACAACTCGCTACTGACACAAACTGGTGTTTTTCAACACCACCATAAATAGTGTTTTTTAACACTATCTTTGGACACATCTGTGTTTTTAACACACATCGGATATCTCAAACATAAACATCTATCGATAACAATAAAAAACAATGCACTCACAAGCACAATGGTGATTTTTAACACCTCATACACATATACATTCAAAAAATTTGAAATTGGCTGAGCTATGCTTGAATATTTCTTTGTATGTTGTCTATTCTCATGAATTTCATTGATATTTTCTTTGTCTACTGCTTGTTGGTGTAGTCCCGATGATCTGACAATGTCAAATAAACAGGGTGTATGTGATAAGAGCTCCCTCACTAAGGTGGAACAGGGATCTTGATTATTTGCACGCCATGGTGAGGTCGGTACTATCTCCTTGCCTATTATTTCCCTGTTTGTTATTGCTCTATTTATTTATGCACGATCGCACTCATGGTTATCTTGTCTTTGAATGCCTCGATACTGGTGTACTCTTGCAACATTAACTAGAAACAATGTTCAGGTCATCTTGGCTTTTGTGCCCTGGTGCTTACGTTTGTTTCCTACATTTTATCCAATGACAAGTCATATTCATATCCTTATGGTTGCATTGTGGAGTTAGTAAGGGTTGTATCGACTTTGATGTTCCAAAATAATGCTCAATGATGATGATTATACGATGGGTCTCACAACCATGTCCTGGAATTGCACTCTCATATTGCATCTAGCATAGGATTGCATTTTCATTCTTGGCTTGCATTGTGGCAGTGTTTCGGTGTTCTCTTCATTACATTCTCCTGGGTACATACATTGGGGAGTTCTTCTTCACTGTCCTAGTTTCATCATGACTGCACAAGTGTTCGGTGCTCACTCTCGATTCTTCACACATTCTTTTGGTTAGCATTTGTCGTCCTGCATGAGATGTTAGTACCATATACATATTCATATTCACAACTCATTGTCATCTACACATTGCATTTTGCATCTCTCATTCATATTTGCATTTACATGAATCATCTACATACATGCATACATGTGCATTTCATACATTTACATATATTCCAAACATGTTCATACATTTGCATACATTCTAAACATCTAAGCATATAGGAAACAGCTCGTAAAAGACAATATGACACATGTGATGATACCAAAAGATGAGCTCATATATATATATATATATATTGTATCAATACAAATATAAATGGTACTACTCGAGCATGATCTATCTCAAAATGGTGATATAAATACATGGATGCCAACGCATCAGATATATCCTATGATCTCATCTATCTATCTATCAAAACTAACTCTGGCCCTCTCCCTCATCACCTGGAGGAGGTGGAGGTGGGGCCCTATCTGGTGGAGGTGGCACCTATGCACCCTCTGACCCTCTGGCATAGGTTGAAAATCTGGCCACCTGTGATGCCTCATTAGGCACCACCCCTATATACAACGCATAGTAATATGTCGCTCAAGCCATCTGGTGGCGAATCTCCTCCTGATCTGCCCGTAACTACTCCTGGAGAACCTGTATCTCCCAATCTCTTTCTAGAAGTCATGCATCTCGCATGGCCACCTGTATCGTCAAGTCTCCAACCTGTCTTGAGAGTTGTCTAACTCTCTCCAGCGACCGTCGCTGTGGGTCCTGTGCTAGATCCTGCGTAGGCTGATCCTCCTTCATGGGATCCTCCTATTCTACCTCCTCGTGTAATGGTGCCTGCTACTCCTTAGTTGTTGGCTCAACAGTCTATCGTCGGGACTGTCTCATACTCCCACTACCAATGGCCCCAACATCCATCCCCATCTGTCGAGCAGGGATGTCTACCTGTACTGTCTAGGGATGGGGACCCTATTATACCCCTGGTTGTATGCTCTGTTGTGGTGGGGGCATCTGCATCTGCTACTGTACCACCTATGGTTGTATGACCTATGGCTGTACTACATGCCCTTGGCCTGCCATCCCAACCAGATCTGTAAACCTAGGGAAGGGATGGGTAACAAAGTGCTCCCTATACTCAGCGGTCATGCCGCCATCTGCTACATCTTGTAGATAATCCCACTGCACTGGGGCCAAGGCTCATTTGTCAATCATAGTGTGACCCTAGTCTAGCTTCGTCAGCCAGCCCCTCTAAATCTCATTCATGAATCGTGCATACGCTGTGTACTCCTGCGATATGTCCTGTGGACGGCTGAACTGCCGCTATACCCGCTTTTGTGGGAATCTCTCAATAACTGTACCAGTGTGACCTATCATCGCTCGTGAACAAAACATGTGACTGAGCTGCTCTACAACATCATCCCAGGCCTCTATGAGTCTCCATGGCCTCCAGACTACTACAGCTAGGTCATCGAGCTGGGCTTGCCACTGATCTACCTTACCTAGCACTGGCTAAGTAATCATGCCCCTGTATCTGTAAATGTAAGGCTCTAAAGGCTGCCTCATGTCCTCGCATATCATCCTCATCACGGGAAGATGCTCCCATGCCCATACCTGTAGTACAAAAACTCCAGCTGCCATGCTCTTTGCCTCTTGATAGATGATCTCATGCATCTCGTGACACATGTGTGCTAGCATGCATTGACCCCATCTGTAATGTTGAGGTTGTGCTAACATCTGCTAAAGCATCCTGCCCCAACCACACTCTAGACCGTGTTGTCCATGATCAGGCATCAAGTAACAACCAGGGAAGCATGCTAACACCACTGGTAACCTGTGTGTGGGTCCATACTCACTGATCAGATCCTCCCAGGGGATGGCTCTCATGACAAGGTCATCCTGTAAAATCTCCCTCAATGCTAGTGTCCCAAGTCTAGGCTAGGTCTCATACTCTACCCTGGAATCATGGAATGGGATCCTCAGAATCTGATAGATGTCTTCAGGGGTCACAATCATCTCCTCCTATGGTAGATGGAAGGTGTTCATCTCTGAATGGAAATGCTCAACCAGTGCTCCTAGTAATCCATGATTTAACTAATCTTGGGTACATCACATAGAGAGGTCAGGCCCAATGTACCTAGATGTGCTATCTTTGGATCATCTAGCTGTGATACTAATCTGCTAATCGCCGGGTGGTGTGATCGGAAAGCATTGTCTAAAAAGTCAACCTGCAAGACATGCAAACAACAGTGCATGAACAGTAATCGGAGATAATCAAAGCATAATGAGATAATAAAGCATTAAAGACATCCTACAGGCAGTGATAACACTGACGCAAAAGCTTTTGGATGCAACACAAACTAATTTCATAGTCTAATTGTTCACTTTTTCCCATGCGAAGAAGCATATTTTTGCACGATAAAGTACTCTTTCACATGAAGAAGTTTTTTGGGTCGCACGATACTTGACCTTCACGCAAACTTTACTAGCTTGTTGTGTGAGAAAACACCCTATGGAAGGGTTTCTCGCGTGAACATGGGTACTCTCCCACGTGATCTTTCCCACTAAATGGCGTGAAAAGGTGTTTTATCACGCGAGATTTCCCTATGGGCCGCGCAAAGAAACTACTTCTTCGCGTGAAAACCCACAGACACTTTCCTAAAAATGTGAAAAACTAAAGAAAAAATGATCGAAACCACTGAAATTTACAATGCAGAGAGGTTTATCGACTACTTACTGGAGGTCCGTACGCTGCAGGTTGGTTGTGCCTCCTCGATCACTCAAATCAGTGTGTGTTGTAGGGGACCACCATTTTTCACTCAGAGCTCAATTCTCAAAAGTCAAAAGGTTGAAATGATTTGAAAATGACCTTTCTTTCCTTATATAGGTTTTGACCTAATTTTTCAAAAGTGCTCTATTTTGCGCGAAAACTTCACCTTTACCTAATTTGACCACTTTGAATCCATTTTCATGATCAAAATCAAAATCTGACACTTCTATATAACTCAAAATCGCATTTTAAAATTTTCAGGACCAACGCGATCGGACGCTTGTACAGTCAATTTTTTGACATCACTTTCTTGTTAGAATCTTATCTTATCATCATTTTCTCAAATCTTTGAATTTTTTCCTCAAAATTCAACTCTGGTTAACTCTAGTCAACCCTAGTCAAACTTGGTCAACAGACCTCGAAATCGCTCAAAATTGATTTTGAATCTTCCAAATTCTTCCATAATCTGTTCTGAGTTCTTCTTGATCTCTGATTCAACATCTATCTGTGATTTTTTTCTCCCCATCATCACTATGGCGTGTCATCTTTCCATTTCGCTCCCGAGGGGGCAGGATGATTACATCATTGAATCTATTCTTATCAATCTGATTTGATTTTCAAAAGTCCTCATTGCTAGGGGCATCTCAGCACTTGGGGCATGTTCAGTTTTTCGTACTTCATAGTCAAAACTGGATACTCCATAATCAATGAGGGCATCTTTGTTCCTTACATCTTGTCATCTATTAAGTATCTGAGCAATCTAACTCAGATTCTTGAGGATCAAGCTCTGTTCTGGAGATGGTTCTCAAAAAATTATCTTTTGGGATAAGTATTGGGGCAATCTAACCCTGACTCCTAATAATCAAGCTCCGTTCTGGAGATGATTCTAAATCTCTATCTACTATCTTTTGAGACAGGTATCGGGGCAATCTAACCCTGACTCCTGAAGGTTAAGCCTCGTTCTGGGGATAGCCTTGTGAAAGATGTCAATCTAACCAGTGTCTTGGCAATATAACCTAGATATTGGGGGACTAAGCTTCATTCTGGAGATAGTCCTAAAATCTCTATTGATTATCTTGTTGGACAGGTATCGAGGCAATCTAACCCTGACTCCTGAAGGTTGAGCCTTGTTCTGGGGACAACCTTGTGAAAGATATCAATCTATTAGGTATCAGGGCATTCTAACCCAGATCCCTGAGGATCAAGCTCTGTTCTAGAGATGATTCTCAAAATCTTCATCTATTAGGTATCGGGGCAACCTAACTCGGATCCCTGAGGATCAAGCTTCATTCTGAAGATGACCCTCAAAAACTCTATTTGACCGATGTCTTGGCAACCTAACCTAGACTTTGGAGAGTCAAGCTCTGTTCTGGAGATGGCTCTAAGATCTTTGCATCATCAATTTTCAAAATCTATTCTTCTGTGCTTCAGGCATTAGACTATTCTTTGAATCAATGCGCTGCTCGCACATCAATTCAAAGAGGGGCAAAATGTAACACCCCAAAATTGGCGTCTTGCAACCCTAACCAATTTTGTTACATTTGTTATTCTTTTGAAACATCAAAGTCCTATTGTACTAGGCAATTCTGAGTTTTGACTGACTCTACTCAACCTAAGTGTCAAATGTAAAAAATCCTAAATCTACATTAATCATACATTATGTTTAATTCCTAAATATCTATTGGCTAAACAAACCTTATAATCAAATTAATTTAATTATAAAGTCCTAGCACTTTAATTAAATTAAATTCACCCTCTTTAGCTAAGACACATAAAAAAGGATTAAATAATATTTAATTATTAAATAAATATCCTCATTTTCAATAATTGAATTTAATTATTCAGATAATTGAGAAAAAACCTATTTATGAGGTCATATTTATTTAATTAATTGGATATTCTCTCAAAAATCTTTCTTATGTTTAGAAATAGAATCTTTGAATTAATTGTGCTTTAAAGAGAAAGAAAACATTTAAATCAAAGAAAGAAAACAATTAAAGCAAAGAGAAAACAATTTATTGTATTCTTTTAAATAAAGCTTTCTATTCTAAACTGGCTGTTCTATATGTTTTATTTCAAAAGAGGAAACTTTCCATTGTAAACAACCTCTGAGTCTATAAAAGAACTCTCATTCTCTCATTCAAATCCCCACTCATTTTCATGCATTGTTAGAATACTGAATTATTGCCACATTTATTGATAATCTCATATAGAATAATCTCATTTTGCAATAGATTACTTTCAATTTCTAGAATAATCATGTCTTAGACTAAGCTTGCATCTTTCAATTCTTAGAGTAATCTTGCATTGTATTACATTCATGGAGAAAAATCCTTCGTTCCTAGATTGGTCTATGGTTGTGAGACTCTTGTTTTGAGAGCTATTTCAAAACCCCGTCTGGATAGAAGGCAACAGGTCGAATCATGCAGGCAGACAGGATGAATAATCTCATATTCAGTCTTGTGTGTATCTGATGAAGAAGGACTGTATTGAAGTGTATGGTGAATTAACAAGGCCAAATTTACCACATACAACTGCTTGGCGTGATGATTTTGATGAGAAGATGCCCAAAAAGATACATTTGTAGCTGCAGATAATACCTTGGACATGGACTCGTTCAACAAAACACTTGATATCATGTTTAAGGTGGAGTGGGATTTTGCCAAGTTCATTGTTTATACCAGAACCATAACTGAATCCAGGTGAGACAAAACTGTCAAACAGTTATCTAAGATAAAATATTTTGAGTGGACATCAGATGAAGAGGTAAAAAAATGGGGCAACAACTTGAAGAAGAAGAAGTAAAGAACAATTGTTGATGATCCACTGGTTGAGATTGGAGATTGAAGGATACTCAATGCCTGTCCTATGAGTACAGGGAAATCAGTTATTTTAAAGTAGCTAAGGCTACTCGAGACACATTAGAAGCTAATTTTAATATTCTTGGACAAAGGCGTCAATTGTAATATAGCAACTGCAGGCAGTTTAGGTCTTATCTTCTCATATTGTTGCAAGTTCAAGTTTTGTTGTAACAATTTTTGTCTTTACCTAGCAATCCGTAGCTTCTTGGATCTTGGTTCATAAAAAGATTCCAAGATTGATATAGGTATAAGTAATAGGAGAAAATATTATACAAAATATAGATCAATCAATACCAAATGCAAGTTCTAGTCTAGACTTTTGTTATTGAGTTTTAGTTTACTGGGCAAATACTGAATCACTGAAGCAATATCGATTAATGAAAATATAATTGGAGACCCTTCTTGATGTTTGATTGTCTTAATGTGTATGCTTTGAATTCTTATGAGTTTAATATGTAAGGCATTTCAAGTTCAATGATTTGTAAGGCAGACTGTGAAATCTGTTTTAGGGTTATTCTAAGGGGAGTGTAAATCCTGAGAACAAATTTTAGGGGGTTTAGAGATTACATGAGAATTTGATAATTGGGGATTAAGTTGTAGAAAGTGAGTTGTAAGGGATCTTGATCTTTCATGGGTTTTAATTGGTTTTCAGTAATCTAGTGTGGTAGATGAGCATTCACCTAGACTCTGTACCCTAGGATGTTGCGCTGGTCAGGATTAGGGTTGCATGACAATATTTAAAACTAATCAAACTTTTATTTATGGTTTTTATATATGCATATTGAATATCTATGTGTAAGATGCATACCCACTGTGTGGTTTGCCGAGGAACAGTGAACCAAAAAAGGTGCACCCACCTGAGTCTGCAAAGCTCAAAGAGCAGGAGGATTTAATCCTCATTAGTTGGACTTTTAATTGATAGAATCAGAAATTGGGTTGCATAGGGTCAAGCATTTTTGTTGTATAAGATTTTGCAAGAAAAAGGTCCAATAGGGAGATCATACACTGAGAATTCATGATAATATTGAATACTCTATAAATTCAACATGTATGGCTAGCTTGAGGTGCCACTACCTTAGTGACATATTTTTCAGTTCACAGATTTGTGGCACCACATATGGCTATTTGGTTCAACAAGATAGCTATTAACCAAAAATTTTAAATGTTACTTTGGTTATGTCTATTAACCACTAATCATATCCATGTACCTTTACTTTGAGGACCATAGTAAATTGAGTTTCTCTTTGAAATCATTTAGTGGCAGGTATAGATTCAATTTTAGTGACTGTTGTATGTTTAATATGTTCAATGCAACTTTTCAATCCTGCTGACTAGGTTGGAAAAAGAAAAAGTAGGGATATTTTAAGTTGAACTAAGTTATGACAATAATTTTTTCTTGCTACTTGATTTGTTGTGGCTAAAACGACACTCTGTGACTCTTGTGTGTTAAAGTTTTAGACCATGATAAGTAGATTTGGCACTGAGAAAATTAACCCTAACTACAAAGTACCATAAAATGAAAAAAAATCCAATCAAATCAATAGATTTGAGTGTTCTAATCCATAAATCCACACTATTAGAAATACGAGAAACTACTCATAGATGAAAATCCTCATGGTACCAAAAGAATCAACATTTTTCTATCAAAGGAAGAAATGGAAAAATAAATGTAAATAGTAGTTCTAATATAGAAAATGCAAATTTGAGGAAGAGCGTTGCAAGTTTCTATTAAATAAATAGGAAAGATGAATGAGAAAAGCCAATGTTTTCATTAGGAACAACAATCACGTGTAAGAGGTAACAATAATAAAGAAGAAAGGGCATATTTATTTAAGAGCAACATTCAAATAAGAGAAAGGTTTTGATAAACAAAGAGTTTATTTCATTAAATGAAAAGAAGATGTTAAGGAATGAATAGGAAGGATCATGGGTAGTAACAACAAGTCTCATCAAGGGAATATGAAGATTTCAATGTTTCTAGAGTAGCAAACCCATGGATAGCTACACATTTCATAGAAAAGCATTAGAAGACTTTGAGAGGTTGTAATTTTTCAAGGGGCATTCTTTGTGTTTTCCAAGAAGAGGATTTTCATTAAAGGTGGGTTTCAAACCCCCAAAAATCTCTACCTTGTAAAGAATGTACAAGTTTCATCAATTTTATTTGAATTATTTTGAAAGTAGTATCCTTTAGACAGTGAAATTCTTTGTCCATCTTTGGTAGTATATGTAATATAGTTTCCTTGAAAGCATCATTTTTGAAAGCAATGAGCATAAATGTCTTAAGTTGATAAGTAGGAGATATTTTCCACAAGTAGTCAAATTGTGATATTGTTGTCAAGATTCAACTATGTTTTTTTGAGTAAAACTCATTGACCCATGTTTCATGAGTAGTGGTTCACAATAACTCATCTCTCGTGAGAATGAATGGAACACTTAGCACTCATTGCATCTAGGTGATGCTCACAGAGGTGTTTATAAACCTTATAGATGAGTTAGTATTAAGGCAACATAGAGACATTATAAATGAGTTAGTGCCTAAGGTAGAATGTGATTACGATGATACTCCTATTGATAAGATGGATACTCTTATTATGGAAATTCTAGATCAAGGCCCAGATTTGCAGTCTGCTACAATGAAGCTTGCAGAGGAGAACTTAGAGAAGATTATGATAAGTAAGATGATGGAGAATATTACTACAAATAGGATCAAATTGTCAGATTTGATAAAGGAAGGTAAGACTACATTAACTGAGGTGGGTTAATTGTTTACCAAAATATCAAGGTATCCTAATTTTGTTCAAGATTTAGAACAAAGCAAAGCTGAAGCTCAGAAGGAGTTGGAGAACCTAAGTGGTCAGCTTGATCCTTTGTCAAGTTCAGTCACTACTTACAATAGTCAAATCAAGCCAATATCACACAAGTTTAAGCAAATTCAGAATGAGCAAGAGAATAAAATGCTCACTCTACTGGAACTTCAATCATCCTTATCCCCTGCAGTAGAGGTCGTGCCACTGAATGTGAAGAAGGCAAAAGACATACTTGTATTACCTAACATAAGAACTCTATATAGTATGGAAGATATTACTTCTAGTTTGATTGAGCAAATATTTTCTATGGGATACTTGCAAAAGGTATGGGAAACATCCTTGGATTCAACAAAGATAAACTTCAAGTTGATCTTTGATAGAATGTAAGTAAGATTTGTTTAAATGTACATATATTTTAGTTTTTGTACCTTTGTCATTGTTGTCAAAGGGGGAGATATGTATGGGGGATTATATGCATATATGGGGAGTATATGTATAGGGAGTCATTATTTTATATTGAGATTATGATTGCACGGTTGTAAGCAATAAGCATGTGTTTGCCATCAATGCCAAAGGGGGAGATTGTTGGTATTGTGTTGAGAGCTTGTTGGTGTTGGAATAGTCCCAAGGGATAACTAAGAGGGGGGTGAATCAGTTATTAGCTAGTTTAATCTTTTCTTCAATTAATTATAGAATAACATTAAGCATTAACACATTTATATAACACAAGATAGAACACAATAATTTTGGTTACGCGAAAACCAAATAGGTAAAAACCCCGGTGGGAATTAGCACCCACAAAGAATTGTACTTGAGTATAATAATCCATGTTAGAAGATCGTACAACCTTGTTAGGATTTGATCCTTACAATGCAATAAGTATAGTGATCTAGTTAAGGGTTTGACCCTGTTAGTGATGACATGTAACTGATTGAATTTTTGATAATATTAAGTTGAAGATAATGCAAGGCATTAAATCAGTTAATGGTTTGTATTGTCATTGATGTAAACTTGATATCATCTGTACGGTCATGTACATAATGTCAAAGACTTCACAGAATCAATGAAACAAAGGTTATGCTTTCAACAATGCATAAAAGTCAAGTATTTACTAAGTGACAGATAACACCGACAGAGTGCACACCATCGGTAAAGGCAGAGCAGAAAAGTCACAATGATACCCGATGAGTAGAAGATAGTGTTGCCTGACGAAGCAAAACCACAGGATGCCCGACGAGCTAAAAATAGAGTTGCCCGACGAATACAAATCCAATGATGCCCAATGGACAGAGATCCCAAAGTTAATTGGAGTCACGCCGACGGAATTGTTAATTGTCACCAACAACTAACTGAAGAGTTGACTGACAGAACAGAGAGTTTAGAAAATGATAAAATATCTAGCTGGAAAGAGCTAAAGATAGACTTAACCGGTTGTTTTCTTTGTTTTGTTTAACCAGAGTTAAGTAATTGATTTAAAGAAGATTTATATAGTTGGCAAGAAGATAACTACGAGATAAATTAGGAGTTATGCTTTAAATCAAATTGGCTGGATTGTTTTTCACGCCAAGAATCAAGAATCAAGAAACAGTGAATATCATGTCTATATAAGAGACAAGCTTAATTCATTTTCGTATCACATGAAAATGGGATTAAGGGGAGTGAATAAGAAAGAGGACACTGAAGAGAAACTAATGAAGAATTACTTCATACAGTCCTGATCAATCAAGCTGAAGGAGAGCTAAATAATTCTGCAGACACCGACGAACAGTGAAGGACAACATCACAGAGCAGAAAGTGTGGAGCACAAAGAATTGAATTGATACATTGATCAGAGAGGTAATGTACTTAAATAGATCTGAAAATACGCAATTCAAAGTTGCATTAGAAATAGGTCATAGTGTTTCAGTTTAACCATTGAAGCATCAAGTCTCTTAACAAAGCAGGACTTAATAGTATTCTATATATTGAGGTACATCCCAAGGAGTGCCAAAAAGGTTGATTCATGAAAGTGGCATTGGATTTTCTTGATACCTATTGACAGTCTAAGAAGGAGGCTGATTCAAGGATGGTTGCAATAGATGCCCGATACTAAGTGACAACCTCTATGTATAAAATCCTCTAACAAGGTCGCACTTAACAGTGTGTTTTGTAACCTTTAACAGGGTTGGCTCCTAACAGGGCTCACTTCAGTAGAGTGAAAATTTGGGGTACCGGTCCCAGTGGTTTTTCCCTTAATAGGGTTTCCACATTAAAAATTCATGTGTTATGTGTGTATGATTCATTTCTTTATTGTTTTGTGTCTGACATAGTTAACAATGGGTTGATCGGTATACTCTGCATTTTTACTAAGTTTCGGTAAATAGTTATATTGCTTATCGGTAATCAAGGAGAATAAGGATAGACAATGAAAACTGACAGAAAATTAATCATTATAAGTATTCCATGGCATGCATCTTGTAGGGACTTAATAATATGAGGTTTATTTGATTGGTGGTTAATGTTTGAAGGATAAATTTTTGAGGCCACTGATTCACCCCCCCCCCCTCAGAGTTATTACTAACAATTGGTATCAGATCTTGTGTGCTTAGAAAGGAAGGTTTCAAGACCTAAGTCAAGATCACAAGATGAACAGACGAGATGTGCCCAAGTTGAAAAAATAAAACTTTGCTTCATGGAAAAGTAGGTTAAGACACCACTTATCAGATATTGGTAATGATGTTACTCAATTCCTAAATACTGAATATGTGTTTCCTACAAGAGTATTGACAGTAGATCAATTGAGAGAGAAGCATGAATACAACTGCATGGTTATAGAGCTTTCTTCCTCACTATCTGATGTTGAATTTGAAGATGTCAAGGATTGCAAAACTGCAAAGAAGATGTGGGACAAACTGAAGCTTGTACATGGAGGTGATACAAATGTTCTAAGAGCCAAGGCTAAAATCCTTAGAGGAAAATTTGATGATCTCAGAATGAAAGAAGGAGAAAATATCACATAGTACAACACAAGAATAAAAGAAGTAGTCAATGCTATACAAGGAGTTGGAGGTACACTTGAAGAGGAGACAGTTGTAAGTAAAATCTTAAGAACCTTACTGCTTGTATATGCTATTAGAGTTTTTGCCATTCAAGAAATGAGAGCAGTAGCAAACAATACAATTACTCTTGATAGTTTAATTGGTAGACTAATTTCATTTGAGATGAATAACTTTGATAATAGTGTCTTACTAAAATTAGATTTTGCATTTAAGTCTTCTATGAGAATAAGCAAATCAAGTCATAGACACACATCTAGAAGAGATAGTGAAAGTGAAGAAGATGATCTAGATGAAATAGAAGCACTTATGGCAAGAAGAATGCAGAGAGGCAAAGGTAAATACAAAGGAAAGTTACCACTTGTATGCTTTAATTGTAAATAGATTGGACACTTTGCTGCAAGATGTCCTA
>MU227811.1:1342965-1362317 GCA_018584345.1 Thuja plicata | reverse complement strand
ATCTAGATGAAATAGAAGCACTTATGGCAAGAAGAATGCAGAGAGGCAAAGGTAAATACAAAGGAAAGTTACCACTTGTATGCTTTAATTGTAAATAGATTGGACACTTTGCTGCAAGATGTCCTAATAGAAGAAAAGATGACAGAAGTAATGATAGATCTTTTGAGAAGAAATCTGACAGAGGTGATAACAAAGATTACAGAGGTTATCGACAATCAGAAAGAAGAGATACCCGAGACTACAAGGACAAAGACAAGAAGGCTAGCAACCTAACTGCTTGCAAAGATGAAGATACTGACACCGAACCCGATGAAGACATCCAGATGGTATTTGTAGTTGTGAAGGATGATTCAGATGAAGATGAAAGGTATGTAGAAACTGCACTCATATATAAGGTTAGCAAGAATGACATTTGGATTATAGATAGTGGCTGCACTCACCACATGACTGGTGATAAAGAAAATTTTAATACTTTTGAGTATTATAATGGTGGAACAGTAAGAATGGGTAATGATACACCTTGTCCAGTTGAAGGTAAAGGAACTATAATGCTGAATAACCTGATTAAATGTGAAAATGATTATTGGGTACAAAGATTGAATTATAATCTGTTGAGTGTTTCTCAGTTGAATAATTTAGGTCACAGAGCAGCATTTGAGAATAAGAAGGCAAAGATCTTCAATGAATCAGGAAAACTGATTGGTACCGGTGAACAGACTAAAGGTAACTTATTATATTTGAATGATACTAACACCACTTGCTTAATGAATAGAAACGAAGACATATGGTTGTGGCACTAAAGATTGTATCATGTGAATTTTGACAACATGATGAAAATAAGCAGAAGGAGAAATGTAAGAGGCTTACCGATGATGACAAAGCCAGACAACATCATGTGCAAGAATTGTCAAAAAGGTAAAATGACTAAGTCTAGTTTCAAAAGTAAAACCCATACATCTGATGACATTCTAGAATTAGTCCATACTGATTTATGTGGACAAATGAGGACAAAGATTTATTATGGAGATAGATATTTTATTCTCTTTGTTGATGATTACTCTAGAATGATGACAGACATGTTTCTTAAAGATAAATCTGAAGCATTCAAGATGTTTAAATGGTATAAGGCTATGGTAGAGATACACAGTGGTAAGGATCTAAAATGTTTGAGATCAGATAGAGGAGGAGAATTTATATCAGATGCATTCACTAATTTCTATAATGAGCATGGTATAAAGAGACAGGTTTTTGCACCAAGAACACCACAACAAAAAGGGATTGCTGAGAGAAGGAACATATCAATAGTTGATTGTGCTAGAACACTGATGATAGAAAAAGTCATCACCCAAATCTTCTGGAGGGAAGCTGTCAAACTTGTTGTCTACACACTTAACATAGTACAATTGAAGAAGGACACAAAGAAGACACCTTATGAGCTATGGTATGGTAAAACACCCAATGTAAGTTACTTCAAAATCTCTGTTAGTTAATGTTATGTCTTAAAGGATGATAGAAATGGAAAGCTTGATGCCAAGAGTGATGAAGGTATTTTTCTGGGGTATTCCACCAAGAGCAAAGCTTATAAATGTCTCATTAAGGCTTCTAACAAAATTGTTCAAAGTGCAAATGTAAAGATAGATGAATTTGCATAAAATAATGAGTTGGAAAGCACAAAATAACTAGAGGACTACAACAAGTTTGTATACTATGAAGAACTCAACACTCTACCTGAGCAACAGTGCTTAATTCCAGAACAACAAAATGTTGCAACTGACGGCCAGACTGTTGTTACCGACGGTCAGGATAATAATCAGAATAATGTGCAAGATGGTGAAGAATAGAATGAAGATCAAAATAATGATCAAGCTAATACACAAAGAGTTGTACTTGTACTTGCAAGATATGTAAGAAGGAACCATCCAGAGATCCAGATCATAGGAGATAAGAAATCTGGTACAAGAACAAGAAGTAAGTCTTTAACCTCAAATTGTTTAATTTGTGAGTTTGAGCCAAAATCTATCAATGTTGCACTTGATAATGAAGAATGGATAAGTGCTATGAATGATGAGATTGAACAAATTGAGAAGAACAAGACATGGTCACTTGTGCCAAGACCAGATGAAAAGAATGTCATTGGTACAAAATGGATATTCAGGAATAAGTTGAACGAGAATGGAGAAGTCACAAGGAACAAAGAAAGACTAGTATGCAAGGGGTATGCACAAGAAGAAGGTATAGGCTATGGAGAGACCTTTGAACCCATTGCTAGGCTAGAAGGAGTAAGAATACTACTTGCTTATGTTGCATTCAAGGGATTCAAAGTATATCAAATGGATGTCAAATCAGCATTCCTAAATGGAATACTTGAAGAAGAGGTATACATTGAGCAACCAGAAGGGTTTGTCGATCCAGACAAGAGAAACATGGTATGTAGACTTCACAAAGCCTTGTATGGATTGAAACAAGCTCCTAGAGCCTAGTATGAACAACTTCACTCCTATCTTATAAGTATTGGATTTTTAAGGACTAGTGAAAACAATAATCTTTATTTAAAGGAAGATACTGATGCTAACACTTTAATTGTTGAAATATTTGTTGATGACATCATATTTGGAGGAAATGATATGCTATTCAAATCATTTTCTAATGAGATGAGCAAAGAGTTTGAGATGTCTATGTTTGGAGAGATCAAGTTCTTTCTTGGTCTACAAATCATTCAGCAAAGTGAAGGTATTTTCATTACATAGTCCAAATACATCAAAGAGGTCCTAAAAATATTCAAGATGGAAGATTCCAAACCAGTTGGAACATCGATGACTACTGGATGTAAGTTAACAAAGGAGGACAAGACAGCAGAGGTAAATCAAACTTTGCATAGATCAATTATTGGAAAACTCATGTATGTTGTACACACTAGACCAGATATTGCACATGCAGTAGGAATTGTTGCTAGATTTTTTGCTAACCCTAGGGAATCACATATGACTGTTGTGAAAAGAATTCTAAGATATCTGAAGAACACTAAGGAATTTGGCTTATGGTATAGAAGAGAAGGCAAATTTGAACTTAAGGTGTTCACCGACGCTGATTGGGCTGGAAATCTTGATGACCGGAAGGGCACAACTGGAGGAGCGTTCTTTATGGGTGACAAACTTGTCACATGGATTAGCAAGAAGCAAGGATGCATCTCTCAGTCTACTACACAAGCATAATATGTTGTTGCTACTGCAAATTGCTCAAATATTGCATGGATTAAACAGTTGTTAGAAGGTATGCATATGAAGATCTCAGAACCAGTGATTATCTATTGTGATAACACCAGTGCAATAAACATTTCCAAGAATCCATTCATGCATGCCAAGACTAAACACATTTCCATCAAGTATCATTATTTGAGAGAACAAGTTCAAGAAAAAAAGGTGATACTTGAGTATGTGTAATCAAAAGAACAATTAGCTGATATCTTCACCAAGCCACTGCCCAAGGATACATTTGAGTACTTGAGAAAGAGACTAGGGGTCAAACCCTTGTCTGCCAGTCAGTAATATGACTGAAGGTTGCATCAGCCTACATATTATCAAAATATCATTCATGTTGATGCAAGCAAAAAGATGAACTTCAAAGATAAATCTATATACAGACAGGTATATACCAGAGCCGAGTACCAGAGCATATTGTTGTATTGTTGATGGATAAGGGAAATTTTAAGAATATATTATGGATGGAGAGAAAAGATTATTTGACATGAATGTCAGATATCTGTGAGATATTTGTTTGGCATTATTGTCAAAAGGAGAGAGATTATCCATATTATCACATTCTTATGGAAAAGGGAGAGAAAGTTGTATAAAATATTACACAAAGGGAGAGTTGCTGAAAAGAGAAAAAGACATCACAAAAAAAAAGAGAACAGTCAAAGGAGAGAAATTGACACAAGAAGAGGTCTCAACACATCAGAAGACAAAGAGCTGCAAGAATCAAATCTAAGCTAAAATAGAGCTTACCGGAGGTCAAATATTTATCATTTATCAAACAAAAGATTAGTAGTTTGATGAATCTCGACGATTGTATTAGAAATAGTATAGTATGTTTCCATTAATGCCAAAGGGAGAGATTGATGACATGTAACTGATTGAATGTTTGATAATGTTAAGTTGAAGATAATGCAAGACATTAAATCAGATAATGGTTTGTATTTTCATTGATGTCAACTTGATATCATCTATACGGTCATGTACATAATGCCAAAGAATTCAGAGAATCAATGAAAGAAAGGTTATGCTTTCAGCAATGCATAAAAGTCAAGTATTCACTAAGTGACAGATGATACCGACGGAGTGCACACCATCGATAAAGGAAAAGTAGAAAAGTCACAGTGATACCTGACAAGAAGAAGACAGTGTTGCTCGACGAAGCAAAACCACAAGATGCCCGACGAGCTGAAAATAGAGTTGCCCGACGAGTACAAATCCAATGATGCCTGATGGACGGAGATCCCAAAGTTAACTGGAGTCACACCAACGAAACTGTCTATTGTCACCGACAACTAACTGAAGAGTTGACTAACGGAATAGAGAGTTCAAAAAATGATAAAATATCTAGTTGGCAAGAGCTAAAGATAGACTTAACTAGTTGTTTTCTTTATTTTATTTGACCAAAGTTAAGTAATTGATTTAAAGAAGATTTGTACAGTTGGCAAGAAGATAACTACAAGATAAATCAGGAGTTATGCTTTAAATCAAATTGGCTGGATTGTTTTTCATGCCAAGAATCAAGAATCAAGAAACAGTGAATATCATGTCTATATAAGAGACAAGCTTAATTCATTTTCATATCACATGAAAAGGGGATTAAGGGGAGTGAATAAGAAAGAGGATGTTGAAGAGAAATTGATGAATAATTACTTCATACAATCCTGATCAATCAAGTTGAAGGAGAGATAAAGAATTATGTAGATACCGACGAATAGTGAAGCACAACATCACATAGCAGAAAGTGTGGAACACAAAGAATTGAATTGATACATTGATCAAAGAGGTAATGTACTTAAATAGATATGAAAATCTGCAATTCAAAGTTGCATTAGAAACAGGTCATAGTGTTTTAGTTTAACCATTGATGCATCAAGTCTCTTAACAAAGCAGGACTTAACAATCTTCTATATATTGAGGTACATCCCAAGGAGTGCCAAAAAGGTTGATTCATGAAAGTAGCATTGGATTTGGCCGATACCTATTAACAGTCTAAGAAGGAGGCTGATTCAAGGATGGTAGAAATAGATGCCTGATACTAAGTGACAACCTCTATGTATAAAATCCTCTAACAAGGTCGCACTTAACAGTGTGTTTTGTAACCTTTAACAGGGTTGGCTCCTAACAGGTCTCACTTCAGAAGAGTGAAAATTTGGGGTACCGATCCCAGTGGTTTTCCCCTTAACAAGGTTTCCACGTTAAAAATTCATGTGTTATGTGTGTATGATTCATTTCTTTATTATTTTGTATCTGACATAGTTAACACTGGGTTGATTGGTATACTCTGCTTATTTACTGAGTTTTGGTAAATAGTTATATTGCTTATCGGTAATCAATGAGAATAAGGACAGACAAGGAAAACTGACAGATAGTTAATCATTATAAGTATTTCATGGCATGCATCTTGTAGGGACTTAATAATCTGAGGTTTATTTGATTGGTGGTTAATGTTTAAAGGATAAATTTTTGAGGTCACTGATTCACCCCCCCCCCCCCNCTGATTCCCCCCCCCCCCCCCGCCCTTCTCATTTATTACTAACAATTAGTAGTCTTTTACAAATAACCCTATTAGGGGTGAGGACTCACTGTCCAAAAAGCTTACTGCTAAAATGATGAAGGCTGCAACCTTCGGTCAAACATATATGCACTATATCTGATAAATGAACTGTTTGAGTAGACCTACTATCTTGATTAGTTCTAGTGTATTGTATGCTTTCACTTCTTCTTCACATAGATCTTTTCTTGACGAATGAAATGTCTTTACTATCCCAAAACAATGAACATTCTGTTCTGTACTTTTTTTGTCTCTCCTCTCATCATTCACACTTAGCGTTCATCAAATGAACTACTATAAGTATCTTCCCCAAAAGATGTGATCTTAGTCCGCTTTAGGAGTCCCTTTAATACTTCTTTAGTCGGCCAAATCAAGCACACAACCTGATTAGAACCATGCAACTCAAACTGAATAGACACACGCTTCACATAGTCGGCTTTACCAAATTGACTCAATCATCCCGCTTCTGTTAGAACATGTTTAGTGCCTTTAGATAATTATCGTTAACTCATAACTAAACATGAATACAAACATGCATTTCCCAAAGATAGGTGCTACTCAAGAAACAATGTAAATATGTCAGCTCTTAATAGATGATCTTCAAAAACTGTAACTGCCAAAACAGATTAACATAATGCCACTAAAACTGCATATCTAAATCTGCGTGAATGCACATAGCAACCAAAACATGTCTACACCATGTAAATAAACACGCGAGGCTCCAAAACATTTGTATTGATAATTGCATATAGAACACCTCTGTATATTATATGTTGTCATCAATGACAAACATACAATCAACAATTTGCACAGAAGCAAATCTCCAACAATCTCCCCCTTTGACATTGATGGCAACATATGATTAAAAATACCATCAATCCAAAAGTGATTCCTTTCTTTTTATAATCTTCTCAATATCCTCATCAAGGGTTCCTCTTCACTGCTACAGCTCCTCTAACTATGTTTTTATTTTCATGACTATATACTCCCCTAGAGTATATGCTCCCCCTTTGACATCAATGGCAAAGGGTGACAAACACAAATAAGCACACGTACTACTCCAGAAGTAGAGTAGTCAACCATTCATCAGTCAGCAAGGACTGATGTTTTTGCTACAAATTCTAATCAGACTTGAGAAAGGGAATTACTCCCAGCTTCTCCCTAAGATACTCAAAAGTATCTTTTGATAAAGTCTTTGTAAAAATATCTGCTAACTGTTCTTTAGTGCTCACATAATCCAACTTTACTTCTTTGTCTGCAACTTTTTCTCTTAGAAAGTGATATTTGATCTCAATGTGTTTTGTCTTTGCGTGCATCACAGGGTTCTTTGACATATTGATAGTGCTGGTGTTATCACAGTGAATAATAATAGGATAATTAATCTGAATACCAAAGTCTTTAATCATCTATTTGATCCAAACCATTGTTGAACAATTTAGTACTGCTGCAACATACTCAGCTTCTGCAGTTGACTAGGAGATGCAGTTCTGCTTCTTGCTTGTCCAAGTAACCAACCTGTCTCCAAGAAATATTGCTCCTCCTGAGGTATTCTTCTTGTCATCAACACAACCTGCCCAATCTGCATTTGTATATACATGAATTTGTATAATCTCTGAGTTAGGATACCATAAACCATAGTCTATATTCCCCTTTAAGTATTTGAATATTTTTTTTATTGCCATTAGGTGATTTTGTTTAGGTTTAGCTGCAAATCTTCCAACAATGGCAACTACATTGGAAATATCTAGTCTAGATTAAGTAAGATATATGAGTTTTCCAATTATAGACTTGTATAGTGTCTTGTTAACTGCTGTGGAATAATCATCTTTAGAAAGCTTTCTTCTTGTTATCATGGGGGTGCTTACTGGTTTGCAATCTTCCATTTTGAAAGTCTTCAATATTTCCTTTACATACTTAGACTGATTTATAAATATGCCTTTGTCTGTTTGTTTTACATTCAATCTCAAAAAATATTTGATAGGTCCAATCATGCTCATTTCAAACTCACTTTGCATCTCTTTGGAAAATTCTACACTAAGCTTGTCATTACCTCCAAAGATAATGTCATCAACAAAAATAATAACTTGTAGTAATCCTTCATCTGTCTCTCTTATGAATAAGTTACAATCTGCTGCTCCTTTTATGAATCCTATCTTTGTTAAGTAACCATCACGTCTCTCATACCATGCTCTTGGGGCCTATTTAAGTCCATAAAGTGCTTTCTTTAGTTTGCATACCATGTCTGGTTTGTCTGATAGATTAAATCCTTCAGATTGTTCTATGTAAACTTCTTCCTTCAAGTCACCATTTAGAAAAAGCTGACTTGACATCCATTTGATATACTTTAAAGTTCTTGAATGTTGCATAGGCTAGAAACAACTTGATAGCTTCCAGTCTTCTCACAGGGGCAAATGTATCAGTGTAGTCTATTCCTTCTCTTTGCGCATATCCTTTACATACCAGTCTTGCTTTGTTTCTTACCACTATACCTTCTTCATTCATCTTATTCCTGAATATCCACTTTGTTCCAATCACATTCTTGTCACGAGGTCTAGGGACCATTTCCCAAGTATCATTCTTGATTATTTGATCCAATTCTTCTTGCATAGCATTTTTCCAATCTGAATCATTGCATGCATCTTCAACACTTAAGGGTTCAATCTGAGAAAGTAAGCATACCTCTTTATCAATGGTTGAACCTTTTGCTCTGGATCTTGTCAAGACTTTAGCTCTCTGATCTCCAATGATGTCTTCCTTAGAGTGGTATTTGGATGTGTATTTTGAGTTTTTAGGAGTGTCACTTTCATTTGTAATCTATGATTCTTCTTGACTTGGTTCAGTATTGTTACATGAAACATCAATACAGTCAAACATTTCTTCAATAACTATGTCCTTACTGATAGGTCTGTGTTCATCTTCAATCATGGGAGCACATTCATAGTATCTTTCTTGAATCATAAATTTCTCATCAATCTTTACATGAGTAATTTCAATGATCTTCTTCAATCTTATACTAAAACATCTATAGGCTTTGATTTTAGTAGAGTAACCAGGAAAAACACCTTCATCGCTTCTAGCATCAAACTTGTCAATACTATCATCTCTCTTGATGTAGCACTTGCTTCCAAAGATTCTGAAGTATTTTATAGTAGGTACATTGCCGAACCAAAGTTCATAAGGTGTCTTGTCTGCGCCTGGCCTTAACTAGATTCTATTGATAGTATAGACTGTTGTATTGACCACATCTCTCCAATAGGTATGTGCAACCTTTCCTTCAATCATGATAGTGTGCGCTGTGTCAAGTATTATCTTGTTCCTTCTTTGTGCAATCCCATTCTGTTGAGGGGTTCTAGGTGCACTTAACTATCTTTTGATTCCATGTTCTTCGCAGTAATCATAAAACTGGTCAGAGGTGAATTCTCCTCCTCTATCAGATCTTAGACATTTTATCTTTAATCCAGATTCATTTTCAACTTTAGCTTTGAATACTTTGAACTTCTCAAAAGCTTCAGATTTGTCTTTTAAGAACACAACCCACATCATCCTGGAAAAGTCATCAACAAAAAAAATGAAATACCTCTCTCCATAGTATGATCTTGTTTGAGTAGGTCCACATAGGTATGTATGTATCAGATGCAATTTATTCTCTGCAGAGTCCTGTTTACTCCTAAATGAGGTCCTCGCATGCTTCCCCATCAGACATTCCCTACACATAGTATCAACTGGTCTTGCAATACTTGGAAGGTCTCTTACTGCCTTTACATTACTTATCTTTACTATGTTGTCAAAATTGATATGACAAAGTCTCTTGTGCCATAGCCAACTGTCATCCACTTTTTCAACAAAACAACGTATTTCAGAGTTGAGCTGAAAGACTTACCTTTGGTATTTGAGTCTAATGCAATCATGTCTCTTTCTTTGTTGTTGATAATACATCTGTTGTTCTTGAATTCCAACTGATAACCTTTATCTAACAATTGTCCAACACTTAGTAGGTTATGATGCAAACCATCAACATAAAGAACATCATCTGTCTTGTTCTTTCCATCTAAGGTGCTAGATCCTCTACCTATGATAGGTTTGGGAGTGTTATCTCCAAATCTAACCATGCCATCTTTGTACTTATCTAGATGTACAAATCTATCTTTGTCACCTATCATGTGATGTGAACACCCATTGTTTATGATCCAGTCTATTCTGATGTCTGCTTTGGAAACTAATGCTAACTCTTGTGCTTCTTTTTCATCTTCAATGTCCATCTCCTCAAGCATTTTCTCAATGTCTTTAATGGCAAAAAATCCTATTTCATCTTCTCCTGAATCATCATCAGTTACACCATCTTCAACATGATAGCATTCCTTAGTATATTTGGGCTTGTAATCTGATCTGAACTTCGTGACTCTTGTAGAACACTTGGATGCAAAGTGGCCAACTTTGTTGCATGAAAACCATTTGAATGGTAGTTGTCCTTCATATTTACCTTTACCTTTTCTTTCCTTCTTAGCAATCATAGCAATGATTTCTTCTAGTTCAGTATCAACTTCTTCCTTCTCATTATTATTTGAGCTACTTAAAGATTTCTTACCATGGACTGAGGCTTTGAAGGCTGTTTCCATTTTAGGTTCTGTCTTCAATCTCGATATCTCGAATGCAGATATTTTTCTGATCAGGGTTTCTCTTTTGAATTCTTTTGAGAATTGCATGGTTTCATCCAAAATCTTAATCTTAATTTCATAATCTGATGTTAATGTGGTCATCAGTTTGTCCATTATATCATCCTCTAAAATTTCTCCACCATTGTTCCTGATACCTGATACCGCTTCATTAATCCTTTGATTGTAAGCTCTGATGTTCTCTTCAGGTAGCATCTCTAAATTATTATATCTTTTCTTCCATGTCTTTCTGCGTGCATTCTTTGCTTGGATGTCTCCTTCAAACATATCTTCTAAGTATTTCCAGATTGAATATGCTCTTTCTGCCTTCTTGATCTCAGAAAATTCACTGTTAGATAGGGCACTGATTAGGGCTTCCTTGACAATTGCATTTTGAGTGAATACTTCTTTTTGTTTATTTGTAGAGTCTTCTTCTACAAGGTCTTTCAAGGTGGGAACATCAATTTCACGAGTAGCAATCTCATAGATCTCAAAACCAATGCACTGAAGATGTGTTATCATTCTGTTCTTCCAGTCAAGATAGTTCTCTCCATCAAACTTAGGACTCTCTTTCCTGAAGTACGCCATTTGATCTACCTTAAGTTGTTAGGCTTTCTCTCCAAGGCACTTGGTTCTGATATCAATTGTTGGAATAGTCCCAAGGGATAACTGAGAGGGGGGGGGGTGAATCAGTTATCATCTAGTTTAATCTTTTCTTCAATTAATTATAGAATAACATTAAGCATTAACACATTTAGATAACACAAGATAGAACACAATAATTTTGGTTACGGGGAAAACAAATAGGTAAAAACTCCAGTGGGAATAAACACCCGCAAAGAACTGTACTTGAGTATACTAATCCCTGTTAGAAGATCTTACAACCCTGTTAGGAGTTGATCCTTACAATGCAATAAGTACAGTGACCTAGTTAAGGGTCTGACCCTGTTAGGAGTCTTTTACAAATAACTTTGTTAGGGGTGAGGAATCACTGTCCAAAAAGCTTACTACTAAAATGATGAAGGTTGCAACCTTCAATAAAATAGATATGCACTATATCTGATAAATGAACTGTTTGAGTAGACATGTTGTCTTGATTAGCTTCAGTGTATTGTATGCTTTCACTTCTTCTTCACACAAATCTTTTCTTGACGAATGAAATATTTTTAATGTCCCAAAACAACGGACATTTTGTTCTGTACTTTTTCTGTCTCTCTTCTTATCATTCACACTTAGCGTTCATCAAATGAACTACTATAAGTATCTTCCCCAAAATATGTGATCTTAGTTGGCTTTAGGAGTCCCTTCAATAATTCTTTAGTCGGCCAAATCAAGCATGCAACCTGATTAGAACCATGAAACTCAAAATGAATAGACGCGACACTTCACATAGTCAGCTCTACCATATTGACTCAATCATCTCGCTTCTGTTAGAACACATTTAGCGCCTTTAGATAATTATTGTTAACTCATAACTAAACTTGAATACAAACACGCATATCTCGAAGATAGGTGCTACTCAAGAAACAATGTAAATACGTCAGCTCTTAACAGATGATCTTCAGAAACTGTTACTGCCAAAATAGATTAACATAACACCACTGAAACTGCATATTTGAATTTGCGTGAATGCACATAGTAACCAAAACATGTCTACACCATGGAAATAAACACACAAGGCTCCAAAACATCTGTACTGATAATTGCATATAGGACACCTCTGTATATTATATGTTCTCATCAATGACAAACATACAATCAACAATTTGCACATAAGCAAATCTCCAACAATTGGTATTGTGATGGATATTGAGGTGTAGTCATAAGGAGTCACTTATTTGGTTGTCATTGATGGAAAATAAGTTGGAAATTAAGTTAGTATAGTGCAACTAAGTCAGCACAGTCACAAAATACTATAGGTGAAGTGAAGATACAATCGATAAGAAGGTGATACAGAAAATTGGCTAAGTCCAAAAGATTGATAGACAGTAAGAACATCACTTTGGTGGTGACCATGGTAGAAGTGGAATTATGAGGATCATTCATAGATACAACATCAAAATATTTAGATTGCAATGTAGTTCCAACCATAATTAATTTGATTGATTGGTGAGATAGTTTTTTGTTGTCATGGACATTAAGACATGTAGAACACTCATGTTCTTGAGTAACAGTCAGCAGATCACAAATCGGTGAGTGCTAAAGTATGTGTGATCATTTCTAATGACATGATGATGTAGAATAAATGTTATACATTCAATGTTTTATATTTATGAGATCGATGCAAACATTTAAGTCTAATTTGAGGTGTTGCATTGGAGAAGTTAAAACATGTTTGAATACTTTGGAGATATAACTTGAAGATCTTATCTTGACCTAACAATGTCATGATAAATCATTTTATTCATTGAGACTATCATTTTGACACGTGGTGTTTTCACGGTAAAGTAATTTGAAGATCATTTTTATGTTGGTAGAATTTGTTTGTATAGAGGGAACTACTCATATTGAAAATTTGTTGTTGTATGTTGTAAAAGTTATTTTGGGTGATGCAACTAGGGTTTTAGAATTCCAATTTGAGGTTGCAATTAGAAAGCTGATAGACATAGAGAAGCGAACAGTTACAAAGTATAGAGAACATATTGGATCTGACAAGCAATCAATGCTACATCCAGATCACTAATCTTGTTGTTCCCTAATAGTTGCAGCAAGCAAAATCCCTTAACCGAGTGAACTCTAACTGGTTCTTTTTTGTAAATCCTTTAACAGTATGACTTCTTTATTGAGGTTTGAAATCCTCTAGCGAGGTATATTATAGATGATATGATTGTACTCCTAACATTGTACTAGTCACTCCTAACATGATGAATCCTCAGAAAGGGTATTTGTAGCTCCTAACAGGACAAACTCATTTACTGTAGTATTGGGCTTGTGGGTGTCATCCCCACCATGATTTTTCCCTCTTACAAGGGTTTCCATGAGAAAATATGAGTCATGTGTGATAAATTTGTGTATGCTTCATATTACTTTATTTTATGTATTTGTATCAGTTATATGCTTTGTAGTTTGGAAAGTAATTCAATGGTTATCTAGATCATTGGTTGAATTTGTTTACTATTTGTTTGTACTGATTTACCCCCCTCCTCTCAGTATCTATTAGTTCCAACACAAAGAATATCAAGACCGGGAAAATGTTGACGAGTATCCCTAATAGAATACTTCCTGGTGAGATCAGTAAGACCTCTCACATTCCATGAGATGTAATTCATTAGTAAACTGCCTACATTTGATTCTCATCCTCAAGAGAGGAGAATCTGTTCTGTAGGAAATTTGAGGTTGGTCGATAATTAGGGTACGATTCCCCATGAATCACCTGACACTTTTTAGGACCTCCATTACCAAAATCTTCTCGCCTAAGAGGGCTATGCGAGTAGCGCATAGAAGAAGTTGGAGTTGAAACCACTGAAGTAGCTTGAGGAGTGAGATCCCACATAGAATGGGAACCACACTCTATCAAAACCTTCCTCTATTGGTTAGGATTTAAAACCTCAAAATCTACTGATTGCTTCGACAATGCCTTAGCCTGGGTTGATTCTTGCATTGAAGGCTGTGAAGTGGGTCCAAATGAATTCTTCTAAGAAAAAGATAAGGCATGTTTTCCATTACGAACCATTGTAGTCAACCCTTAATATGATTTAGCACCCTTGGAGGAATGAGGATCTATCTCTTTTGGTGGGGTCTTCGTTCTAGGAACATCTTATTCTACAAGATTGACAACGATAGTAGGTGTTGGGAAACTTCAAATAAAGTACTCAATGAGAGAAAAATTGACCACCCACCTGAATATCAATGGTCTCCTTGAGGTCACAAGATAAACCAACCTCGACACAAACCCTTTTCTGGGGATGAGCATACAAGAAAGGTATAGCTCCATGCAAACCATCCTGCCAAGGGTTTAGGAAATAGTTTGCAAGAAAGGCCAACATGGAAGGGGTAAACCCAGGAACTCTATCCAGATTGGGACTTTAAGCTTTTTCTCATCCAATACAGTAAAGTCTCATGAGAAAGGATGGAAAATAAGGAAAAAAGAGCCGACAAACCATGGACCATTTTTTAGGATACCCTCAACATGGGATGGATTGGAAAAGCTAAACAAAAATAAAATCCTTGGTGATATTTTGGATTCCATTAAGGTGGATCCCATGAGGGGCTCGAGCTTTGGTGACCCAATCATGCAGCATGCTTTCAGGTGGAATCCTCCCCATAAAATATCCAATCAAAGTATACTTTTCTATCCATTCACAAGCACTATCAAAATATTACAAAGGAAGAACAACATCAGGGGTACCTGAGGTTGTACCTCATGAAACAAGTTCAAAATGAACTTTTGAGGTCGCTTGTTTGGAGGTGTCGTGATCGTCTATTGCCAAAGCTCCAACACCAACATCAACTATTGGGTTGAAGTTGTTCGAATCCATAATAAAAATAAAAAACTCTCGTAGTAAAGGTGGTATAACACTAAAAAATGCAAGGTCCAGACAAGCAGTATGACAACCAAATCCAAAACCACAACAAAGATAATATTCTCTAGTATTCATTTTCATCTTGATATTTCCACTTATTGTCTCCTTGTTCTTCTCAATTTGTTCTCACACATTTGCAAGCACACCTTGCTCTCTTTTCCATGACAAGTGTTCTTCCCAACGCCTCCACCTTGTGACACTTGTCACAAGCCTAAGACATCATCCAACTCATCTTCTCTTATTCAATCTTAGACCTTAATGGAATTTTGATTCTTGACCACATATTTCCAACCTTCAAACTCTGTAAATTAGATCCTTCTCCCTAATTTTGATCATCACTTGCAATCAAATTCTTATTATGCTTAAATTTTCCTAAGAATTCATATTTCTTGGTTGCTTGGAAAGCAATCCATATTTTAATAATCACAAGAGAAAATCAAGTGAGTTAGATACATCACTTTAACTCAATCAAGGAAGATGGTATACTGTTCATTTGCATTGAATTTTGTGTTTATTGCTCATTTTGAATTTTTATATTTCTCCTTCCACAAATATATATGGCCTTGACATTTCCACTATCATGACTTTAGCAACACCTATGGAAATGCCTCTTGGGAAGACACTCAATGTTAGCAATGAATTGACCACATTAGAACATTTTGAATTGTTTCATACACTACAAGCCCACACATCTACATTTTTCTAGTACTACCATACCATGTGATGAGTAGAATTAAACTCATGGGAACTAGAATCCTAACTTAGAGATATAAACTAAAATCCCAAATCAATATCATTCATTGGATGATATAACCCATAAGATCCAACTTCAGACCTAAAGGAGAGTTGGATACTTTGTTTGATTATTTATTCTTTTTGTGTTTGATATGATTTAATGTGAATATGAAATGACTAGGTAAAATTATGCAAATTTGACAATATTTACCATAAAAATAAAGATACAAAACTAAAAGTCAACTCAAAAGTAAAAATCTAGAAATGAGATGTAATGAGGAACCCGTGACTGAAATCTAGTCCTGAAATAGATGGACTATGGAGCTAGGCAGCTTAGTCATGACATGTTTCCTATAAGTTTAGCCTTTGAATCTTAAATTAGGAGAGTCTCTAACTCGATGTCTCCAAATAATAGCCAAAAATTATCAAAAGTGTGCTAACCAAACTAGACCTAGGGTTTGTGCCTTTTTGAAATTTAGAATTGTGTGTCTCAACCTTCTCTACATGAATATGAAACTTTATTTTTTTGAATATGTAGCTTACACACACAGAGGTAAAATGTTATTCTATATAAGAGATTGCCCAAATCAAACCCAGGGTATGTATTAACCTCCACTATAGGAATTATTGATGAGAAAAGAGAGCTTAAAACCTGGTAGGAAAGTTAAATTGAAATGAAATGCTAAATTGATAAGACTATACCTTTGGATTGATAATTTTGGTGATGCAATTCTCTTTAGATTAGTACTCCAAGTATTGATGCAATACCATGGAAATCATAACATAATCACTCATGAAACAAACTTGAAGAAATTAGGAATACTTGAATTTTAACTTGTGGATTGTTAAAATGAATTAGAAATGATGCCTTTATATAGGGTTCTAAAGCTATTTTTTAATTTAGGTTGACTTCCAATGGCCACACTAAAATATTGGGCTCTAATCATGAATGGTAGGAAGCAATGCTCCAAAATATTCAATTTTGGGACCCTTTTGAAGGGATTATGGTGCTAGGTGCTCTAGTCCACTAGGACTATGTTACTAAGTGCTCTATTAAACAAGGAATATGGCACTAGGAATAATAAAATACCCTAAAAGGGAAAACTAAAGGTGGCTACAGACTACACAAGGCTAAGACATTAGATTAGGTCAACTTATGAGAATATGTTAATAGTTTGGAAGTGATGGAGGCAAAATATGCTAAAAAAGACCCACAAAGAGGCACACTAAATAAAGGGCCTAAAATGTTAAATAATTTATGATACTAAATTTAGCTTACACTTTATTAGGAGTGTGAACTTACGCTCATACTCACAGTAAGTGGAGATGAAGAGTTACAATAGCTAAGAGCAACACAAGCTACACTATGTTTGAGGGAGGATCAAGCCCCCAATCATATGATCCTATCAATACATTCAAATATGCACAAAGAAGATAGCATTAGTATTGAAACAAACAAATATTTCAAGTCAACTAGTTGACGAGACCTCAATAGTAAAAATGTCTCAATAGATAATATCATTCCTATCATGTTATTGAAAGAGCACAGATGGACTTATAGAAAGAAGGACATATGTTGATTGATGAGATAAGAAACTAGGAATTTCATTGGCCAACAAGGTGTGTTATGTTTGGTAATTCCTGTAGTTCAACAAAACAATCACACTGGCAAGCCAGACTATACCAAGTAATCAATGCTTGAGAAAGCATAAATGATAACAACAATGTTCATGGTAACTAGTTGTATTATACCAGATGACTAAATACTCGGGGTTCTTTAAAATCATTACAATGATCAGACTAGTAAAACACCTTATACTATATGGCCAAAACCTAAGAAAGTATAAAATTTGATTGTCAAGGGATCAAACAAGTAGTCCATGTTGTGCTGGATGATAAAAAATAAATATTAGATTTTACAAGTATGAGAAATGTGGAGGCCTTATATGCTCCCCCTTAAGATGTCAAAATATTGTCATGTTGATATATTAAGGAAGATAGAGATCCACATCAAGGATAAAACACCTTCAGTACTAAGAAGATATCCTCAACAAACATGCATGTGTTCCAAGCTAGGAATATGACTTGTTATGGGATACAATTCTTTAAGAAAGGAAAAGATAGTTTTAAAGGATATATCTTGTAACAAGTGTAAAGGGATCCTCATGAAGGATACAAAACTATCAAACGGGGAGGCAAATATATTTTCCTAAAGGTATCTACCTTTGTAAAGAGAGGATATTTATAATAAAGATGGCATCTTCCAAAAATCAAGTAAGATACATTGGAGTCACACCCAAATAGGTACTCTAGAGTGAAGCTCCTTCATACAATTAAACCCTACATATCATTGTTTGATAAAAAAATCTAACTTAAATGTAAAAGTAAGTCCCTTGTTCAAAATCCTTATTTCTATCTGTATCATCCTAAAAGGTTAGCACCCATAATTGGATGCTTTATTAGGACCTATTAGGCCCCATTTTGGTGATTTCAAGGTCTGAATGCCTATTATGATTGATACTTACAACCTATTATTTTTCCCCTTGCATCTTTTCAGCCATCTCGACACCTTGTCCAATTTTGGTCTCATTCTCCAGGATACAGAATGCCAAAAATGTTCTATTCCTGGGACAATTTTTTTTTTTTTTTTTGTGTTCTGTCCCCAAGGGTTTTGGCCAAAATTTGGCATGGGGCCCTATGTTAAGGTGTTAGTGGAAAATTTGATCTCGCGGTCATCCTAGATTATTTTTAAATCCCAAAATGATGGATAGAGTATAGAAATCCCCTATCTCTCCTCATTTTGACAAACAATATTATACTTTATGATCCACTATCAAGTGAAAGCATTTTATGATTGAGTTTTCAAGCAATCAAGAGAAATTGAGCAATTGGATTCAAGATTTGAAGGCAAGCATCCAAGATCAAGTTTCTCCAAGCCTCCAATTGTTCAAGTTCATTCAAGTCAAAGGAAATATTCTCCAATTGAATCAAGTTTCTCTCCCATGATGGCCAAGTAGAGGAATTCTCAATCAAGCAAGAAGATCCTTCCTTCCATTTGCATTCATTCTCCTTCATTGCAAGCGGTTATAAAACATATCTACATTCAAGATCTAGGAGTGGAATTCATTGATCCATGCATTTGTGAGGCATCCTTGATTTATACATTATAGTTTTGGCATTCATAGATCCATTCATTTGTGAGGAATCTATACCTGCCGCTAAATGATTTCAAAGAAAAACTCAATTTACAGTGGTCCTCAAAGTAAAGGTACATGGATATGATTAGTGGTTAATGGACATAACCAAAGTAACATTTAATTTTTTGGGTTAATAGCTATCTTGTTGAGCCAAATAGCCATGTGTAGTGCCACAAATCTGTGAAGTGAAAAAGATGTCACTAAGGTAGTGTTACCTTAGGCTAGCCATACATGTTGAATTTCTAGAGTATGCAATATGATGATCCAATCTATACATTATCATGCATTCTCAGTGTATGATCTTCCCATTAGTGGTTAATCTATACGACTATCTCAACTATTTGGGGTACCATGATGGTCAGAGGATGCTCGTAAGGCCCAACTATTATGAATGCTAGGATCTAAACCACTAGAAGCCATGACACAAATGTAATATAGAT
>MU227811.1:1329833-1341968 GCA_018584345.1 Thuja plicata | reverse complement strand
TTTTGACAATCCCTTAAGTGACCTAAAACTGTCTCTTTTTACGTCACATAACTAATAGTGATTTAAGATCAAAATATACAATTGTTAATAAAGATAAACATGTGCACATCCCCATTGAATATATTCATGTGTTCATCTGAACAAAAAGATTCCATCCATTGCATTTTACATCCATAAATTGCACGATTTGCATGTTTTTAGGTTTGGGTTTATGTTTTGGGTAAATTATATGTTTTTAAGCTTGGGTTTATGTATAAATGTTTCAAACTTTTGGGTAAATTATATGTTTTTAGGTTTGGGTTTGTGTTTAAGTTTCAAACTTTTGGGTAAATTATATGTTTTTAGGTAAATGGGTTTACTTTTAAGTTTCAATTTTTTGGGTAAATTATATGTTTTTAACATCAATAATATAGCCTAAAAAGTAAAAAAAATTAGCAACTTCAAAATTAGTCATACATTGAGAGAAGGTAATATAGAAGCTGTCAGTATTGCAAATTGGGCCATATCTTTTGAAAAGATAGATGAGATCGTGTGTGAAGATTTCAACAAAATGGAAGGGATACAATTTAGGAAACATTCTTAGTCTGAAAAGGTGCAATGATGATGATTGTGTTTAATAATGGGTGAATTCTTTTTATATTTCATTGAGATGGTGGAATGGACGACTAATGAAGGTGAATTTGCATTAAGAGGGTGGAAAATACGACCGACAAAGGTGGATATTTATTGACCTGTGTGTTATGATGGCAAGATAAACCCAGATGAGACAAAATATTTATTAGTATACATGCTTTATCGTCAGATCATTGGAAAGGGCAGAGTGAAAAGAAGGCTTACATGAGGGAATAGAAAGCTTGCAAAAGAAGTTTCACATCCGCAGTATATATCGATTCAACAAAGGTGTTTGGCCAAGCATTGGAAAGAGGAGACGATAAGTCCGTGTTTTAGAGCCAAATATTTTAGGAAAGAGGGTGTTTAGTGCAGTAATTATGGAGGCTACTTTCAATGTGGACTCAAACAAATAGATGAAATCCTTCAAGGGACCTGCAACCTGGGAACAAGTTAAAGGTCTGTTGAAAATCAAGACAGATGCAATGATTGACGTGGTGATCAAGGTTATAGGGGTGTAATTTCAAGAAAGGCAGATCAAACACAGAACCAACCTTCATGTCATCTCTATCTTTGTGGCTTGGGGATTGGAAATCTGAGAGAGCACGGAGGAAGTGGGCCGGATAACACGGACCCTGTTTGAAGAGGATGTGCTCGGAGATTTGGACTCCATCTTGGAATGGGCCATTCCAAGGGTGGGGGCGGATTTAATAGAGTGTTTTAAGGAGGATGAAGAAGGAGGTTGATTTGGGCTCATTCCATTTTTGTGGTGGAGATTGAAGGTTGAAAAATCGCTCATGTATTAGATTGCAACAGAGGGGTGGTAGCAGGTAAAAATGGAACTCGAGAAGCAGGCTAGGAGGGCGAATGAACTGGCAGTAGTAATGGTTTTGAATGTGCCTCGCAGATAGTGTAATCCGAGGGGCCAAGGCAGTGTTAAAAAAGACATGATGTAAGCAGTGGTTAGGGGAGGTTTTTTGGGATATGCTCGCGCAAAAAGATAGCCAAATGTAGCAGACCTGATGATGTTTTGAACAAATGTGGTTTTTGTGGAGGTCTGTGATTAACTCTAGCGCAAGATCATAGCGAGGAAGATGGATAATATTCTGAAAACTTTGTGATTATGCATGTTAGGAATATCAGGTTTTTTGCAATGTTGATTAATGTTTAAATCCATGTATGTAAGTGGGATAGTTTTTGTATAAGATTATTAAGATGAAACATGGGTGTTATAGGTAGGGTGATGACAATATAGTGTAGATGGATTTAGAAAATATGTCGGGAGGAGGAAATGTAGAAAGCATATGGCTTTTTGGAAAGACTAGAATGTAATTTCATTGTAATTATGGTTTATAATTATCAATAAAATACCTATTACCGACAAAAAAAAGCCTAAAAACATTTATTGCTTAAAAATGAAGACAAAAAAAATATACTATAATGCGAAGTGATTTTTTTTCATTTTTTACATATTTATACGGGAAAAAATAAAAAACAAAAAAACAAAAAAATAAATTTGGGGTCCCTATCTGGAACTTGGCCGAGATTGATTTGAAGCCCTCGACCCTCTGTCTTAGCTCCTCAATGTGCAAATGAGGGGCTTGGGGTTCATTTTTTTATATTTAAAATATCGTGTGGACTTAGCTGAGTCCAACACGACCAAGTACCACTCGGCCCAGTTTACTGGGCCACGTAGGTGCCATTCGACGCCGCGTGGCGCCTACGTAGACTCAGTCGTGTTGGACTCGGCCGAGTGGTTTGAGTTAGCCTAAAAGGCGACACTCAATTGTGCTTTTACCCATATGATAAACTGATAAACAATTAATATAAAATGATACTAATAAGTAGATTTTTAAAGAGCCATGATATGCCAAATCAAACATGATAAATGGATAAAGAGACACTCCCCTTCAAGACCAAGAAGCCAAACCTTGGTGGAATGAAGGTGAGGACAAGTTGGTGAGTAATGAAAGCTGCTGGAGCAACGCAAGATGATCAACAAATTGTAAAACTATTAAATAATGTAGAAAGACTATGGAGAGTGTGATTATAATCAAGAGACTAATCCAAAGCCAAGAGAGTTCCAAAAATGTCCCAGAGAGGGAAAATGAAGCCAAAAACATGATTGTAAATGCCCGATGTCGGTTAGTGGTGCAAGGAGGCATTACACTACCATAAACAACGTGTAACGTCTTAGCGACCACCTGCGGGTTTGCAGATTCATAGGACGAGTGCACGCTGCACAAATATCTTTGCAATGTGCACACGTCCTAAGCCAAATAGGTCGCATGGTCAAGAATCGAGACGAGGGAGATGACAAGAGATGGGGTGATATAGAAGCTTATGTGGAATTTCAATTTTTGGCTAAAGCAGAGACATTATGTGATGAAGAATTACACGGGGTGTAATTTACGACATTACAACAACAAAGTGCTTTCTTAACTATTAGCAACAAAGTCAGCTTTGACAGTCGATTTACATGCTATATAGCTAACTTCAAGCACCACTTGCTCCCTCCATAGATCTTCAACGTACCTTCATATTGACCACCTAATAACTTCTTAGTTTTGCTAGTTAATACCCTTAAGACACAAAACTTGATAGCTCACATGCTCTTTTTTCCTTACAATGTCTTTAAATTAATATTATTCTTATTCACTATATCTGCTTAAGACTTTTTCAATTAGATTAAACATACATTATAATATGCGACACAAATTCTATTGCCAAAGAACCAGAAACTTTAGGTGCTCCATAACGCTTGTTCTAAAATTAATTGTTACACATGCTTATTAATTAATTGAACCACCATTTATAATCGAATTAGGATACCAATTTTCTACAATCCATACTTATTTCCTTTGTTTTTAGATTAGATTATGTGTATTTTTTTTATCCACATTTTACATCTACACTCCTCGAGCTCTCTTACATCATGTTTTACTTATTTCTTCAAATTGTCCATTTGACCGTTCTTAGTGACGCTTAAAACCCTAGAGCATAAACCCCAGCAGGTGGAGAATGTAGAGAATCCGCGATGCAGGAGTATTACATATATTAGTAGTGCGAGTTCAATGGCAGCTCGTTATGGCACATTTTCAAGATCAGCAAGGAATGCATTCACATCCACATTCAGATCTTCAACAAACGGCGCGCATCGATATCGGTCGCAATTTCAATCTCAATCCCAATCGGCGCATCGAAGGAATTTCTTAAGAAACGAGGGCGCAATCTTTCGGCGGCGTTTAGCAGAAACATCGATTCCACTGCACAGTGCAATTGCAGCTGCAAAGCTCGTGTCCCACCTCAGTTTCAGTTCCCGTAGTGCTAAAAGCGCCCTCCCTCTCGGTATGTATCCTTCTCTCCTCCTTTGCATTTCATTGTTTTAGAAGCTTTCCTTCCAACAAATTTCTTTTTGAATGGTAAATCTGGGGCTTCATTCTCTCCCAGTATGGCACTACCATTTTTTTGGCGCGCAGTATCGTAGAAGCTATTGGTGGCAGTTGAACCAGGATGTAAAGTATCTCTTTACCATAAACGTTACACAATTAATATTTTGGATTTAGCAAAGATTTGTTCACCAAATAACAGGAAATTACATTATTCTGCATTTGGTGTTTACTCATTTCATCATTATGTAGCATAAAATGTTTTTTTTCAAGAATCATTTACTTGGTAATATCTAAATCATCTTCGTGGCCCATCTTTATTAGTAGTGGATTACAACAACCTTTTTTTGGGTGAGCTTGAAAGTACCTAATTTCCGATGTGAATGGACTATTACACTTTGATTATACATCTGCTTAGATTGCTTGAGGAAGTTGGGGAGCCTCCAGAGTAGGGTGATGTAATCTGGAATTGATGGATCTGGTGTAGGCTTTCTGTTACTTCTGTTATTATAGAATGCCGGAGAGGTATATAGGTTATTTTGGAAAAGTTATTATATCCCAAATTAAGGGCTGCAGGTTCCCATCGAGTAATCCTCCCGAATAAAAAGTTCCGATATTTGGGATTGAATCTGGGGTTTGATCTGTTGAGGCTTGTTACTCAAATGCCAGTCCACGGAGAATAGAGAGAGAAATTGGCAAAGGGGACCGGGAGACATAAACACCTGAAGTAGAGATCACAGAAACAAAAACATGTAATCCCCCACCGCCACCACCAACCTCTCTATAATGCCCCCTTTAAAATTTTCCCTATAAACACCAACTGCAACAGATTAGGGTTGGGTCATCTTTACCAAGTAGAATATATCCTTTAAACAATGTGATCTTATATTTCTTCCAACTAGTAGGGTTAGATAAGAACACATAACATTCATATAATATCTATAATATATTTCAAACACTCTTAGGGTTTGGACTAAGAGACTTGATAGGTCTGCCTGAAGCAATATACACACTAAGCCCAAGAGCGGACACTCACCCTCTTGGTCCTGGTTGGCAGGCAACATGGACATCCATCGGGGTGGTCTATTTAGTGGGGTACTTGTATCTGCTTTCCCTATCTATGCCAAACCCCCTAAAGACAAGAGTCATCATTGTAGAGTCGGAGAGGGGATTGTAAAGTGGGGTTCTTGATTGTTCTATCTAAGCCCAAGAATGCATTGGTATCAGAGCTGTCTTGGCCCTAGGGGCAGGAAACATGGACATCCCTAGGATGACCTACTTAGATAGACATCTTATAACTCCTCTCTTGCACCACCTCTCTATCTAAGCCCAAGAATGCATTGGTATCAGAGCTGTCTTGGCCCTGGGGGCAGGCAACATGGACATCCCTAGGATGACCTACTTAGATAGACATCTTATAACTCCTCTCTTACACACACACACACACACACACACACACACACACTGTCTATCTATGCATAACCAATATGTTTAGCACAAAGTTGTTGCAAAATTATAGAATACTAAGAAGAACAAATCTGGAAAGAGTATCGGTCTAATGCTTTCAAGCCTGGTCTGTATATTAACCATTGTGGATAGTACTTGATGTATTTGCTGATGGACTTGTAGAAGTTCGATCTTAAGTTTATTTGCTTTCTTGTATTGAAATGCTTTCTTGTTTGGTCTGCTGATTCTTTCTTGCCTCTAGTAGCCTCGCTTATGTATCTCTGGCGATCTTTGAAGGTGCGTGTCCTTTTAGCATGTCCGTCCTTTGTGAGGGGACACAAATGCTTGTTATTTCTGTAGTTGATTGCTAACTAAAGAATAGTTTCTTTAATCACACGCCTTGATTATTCCTTTAGTTCATGTTATTTCTTATTTCATGTTATTATTGTAATTTCCTCCTTGATTAAGATTGTTGTTTCTTAGTGAACAAAGATCGCTGGATAATGATTGCTGTCTTAATGATTATCGATAACTGGAAATGCTGATCGCTATTATATGTATTGCCGTTGCTGTTGCTGTTCATAATCAGCCCCTCTGTCTATGATAGATATCACTTTCGTGGTGGGGGTATGACAATCTGCCCCTCCCTAATTTGCTTGCCCTCAAGCAATTTCAGATTTGGATGATTGAAGATCTCTTCTGCTTCCCAAGTAGCATCTTCCATAGGCAGGCCCTTCCCTTTGATCAAGGATTCAGGAAGTATTATTGCTCAATCTCTTCTCTCTCATATTGAGGACGACTTTAGGTTCCAAGATGAGTTTATCTTTGTCCTCAAGTGGGTGTAACTCCACACATGGGGTGGTGTTTTGTCCTATTACTCTTTTCAGTCAGGACACGTGAAAGACATTGTGAATTCGACTGTTTACAGACAACTCCAATTCGTAAGCTACTACGCCTTTCTTCCTTAGGATCTTTAGTTTTTCCGCTCCACTAACCTTGATTGAGGATTGCTTATACGGTTGTAGTCGAAGACTAAGTCTCCCACTTCAAAAGTTCTCTTAGTGCGGTTTCAATTAGCATAGATCTTTTGTTGATTTTGTGCTTGATGCATGTAATGCCCCCTTTCTGAGGATATAATAATAAATAATAATTAAGAAAATTAAAATATAAAATAATAAAATATAATTACAAGTTAGATAAGTTTAATGAAAGGTCAAGTGGCATGCAGTGAAGACTTGTGACTCCCTCAACATAAGATATAAAAGGGAGAAGATTTCATTTGAAAGGGGATCTGAATGGAGCAAGGGAAATTGGAAAATGAAATATGGAATAATCAGGTTGGAATTGGAAAAGAATTTAGAAATAAACTTGAATTAGAAATAAAGAGCAGCAATTAAGATTAGTTTAGGAGTAACTAAAAAGTGGAAGAGACACCACTCTTGGGAAGATATATCAAGAAGTTGCAGAGTGCATTTGAGGGGAGCAAGAGTTTATATCAGACTTACATTTGTAGATCTGCAAAGGAGAAGAAAAAAGGGAAGATCATCAAAGAAAGGTTGAAGGCATAATTGTAAGAAGAGTTTATAGCAGAATTGTATTGAGAGTATATGCAGATATAAAGGAATATGCTGATCCAAATTGGGAAGGAAAGTCCATGCAGACTCAAAGGAAAAGTATAAAGAGATGACATAGTTTGAAGGGGAATCAAGAGAGAATTGATGCAGAAGAAAGGAAGAGGAAGTGACTCCTTCAAAAGGCAAAGGCTGTGAAGGATTGTGACTCTCCCAAAAAGTGGTAGTAATGAAAGGTTGTGGCTCTTTCAAAGGGCATAAAGGATGAAGGGTTGTGACTCTCTTGAAAGGTTGCAATAATAAAAGGTTGTGACTCCCACCTTGAAAATATAAATAAGAGGGAATGCCATTTGTTGAAGGCATGAAGGGATCATCATATGGAAGGTAACCATAGTAAGTTCTGCCTTGAGATATAAGACAATTTTGATCTGCATAAAGGGAGCATAGGAATCAAGGAAGGTGGAGAAGGAAGGGGAAGAGAATAGATAAGTACCTTCCAAATGGGCATCAACGATGAAGGGTTGTGACCCTTTCAAAGGGTGGTAATTGTGAAAGGGTGTGACCATTGCAAGGGGTAGATATGGTGAAGAGATGTGACTCTTCCTCACATTGAAAGATATAAAGAGGAGAAGGTTTCATTTGAGGAGGGCATCCAAGAGGGATAAAGTTGGGGAATACTATATTATTCTCAAAAGCCACAATGGAAAATGCTGACTTAATTCTTATGAAAGGTGTTGACCCTTTCACCAATAACGTATAAAAGAGAAATCGTTCCAAGCATTCAAGGATCATTTATCTATCATAACTCACCAAGACATCAAATCAACACTCAATCATCACTCCTCAATCTATGAATTCCACATTCATTCAATCATCATTCATTTACATATCAAATTGTCAAATCAAAGGAAATCATTCTATCATTCATCAAACATCAATTGGGAATCAACCAAACAGACCTGCAATCAATTCTTCAATCAATTCAACCAGTCTATATTAATCATTCAGTCATTGGCAAAGAGAAATATAAAAGAAAAGAACATAAGAATTCAGGCTATCAATTCCTTAGTATGCGTGTCATCTAACATATGTATTGGATAATAAGTATTTTTACGACTATTCTTTGTTTGGACTTTATGCACATTTTAGAGATATAATTTTAATAAGTAACTATTTAAATGAGGCATTCGTACAAACTTATATGCATTTGCACACCAATGGTTTATGCATTTTATAATTATTTGATATAGCAAATATAGGTATATTGTTGGTTTAATGACTTAATATAGAAAGTATGTATAAGATGTTATGTATATTTCTTGACTATTGTAATCAACCATGATAACGAAAATGAGGTAGTCACAGTTGGGAGAATGGTGATGAGGCCACCTTCTAAGCATGCCACCTCATGGCTGTGACTGGGAGTTCCCATGGGGCCAAAGGGGGACAAAGTGGACTACCTTTTGGCTTAGGAAGGACAGGCTTTTAGGGCACCTAGTTGTGAATGCTCCTCACAATCCCTACCGTGGTAAATGGGTGTTCAATCATTAGAAGCAAGTTAGGAGTGGCGAGATGAAGGAGAACGATGATAGGACCATACGCTAGGTATGCCAGCTCATATGTATGGCACGGTTCACATGAGGCTATGTATGACTGCACTTAGGCCCAGTGTAGGATGTTTTAGGGGCACCTCATCAAGTCACCCCACCTTATCACTCCTATGGTTGGACTGCCCTTAAGTTAACTCCAACAATCAATCGAATTGATCCATATTCCCTCGTATATGTTATTTTTAATCTAACTTTGACATTATAATTGTAAATGAGCCCTAACTATGTTGCAAGATTTCAAGTTACATAATTATATAAGTGGAGAAACCCTATATATGGTAAAACCTAACCCTAATTTGCGTAGTTGCGATTTTAGGAAAAATTCAGAGGCTGATAGGGAAGGGACATTACAATGCAAATCATCCTTGAGTGTGTTCTTGTTGCATGAAATCCTTGGCCCCTGGTGCTCAACTTTCTTGCAAAATCAAACTTCCAAATTAGGTTGCTTTGTAACCATACAATGCCTTGAAGGGGGACTCATCTCGATCAACATGTGGTGGGTGGTATTGTGGCAATATTGACCAAGGTGTAATCATTCTCTATCCATGCGTTTTGTTGGCTAGTGACATAATTTCTCAACTATCCCTCCACCCACTTGTACACAATCTCAATTTGTCCATCCGTTTGAGGGTGATAACTTATGCTTGGAGTTTAGTCCTTGCTAAGCAGAAGAGTTCTTGCGAGAATAAGCTAAGGAATCAACTATTCTGGTCGTTGACCATGTTTCTTGGAAGACCATGCAGTCTGAAGATTTCTTTGAAGAATACCTCGGCTATTTGTGGAGCTTGATACTCAGGAGATATTGCTATGAAATGTGTGTACTTGGTGAGTCGATCCACCATTACATAGATGCAATCCTTCCCTTGAACTTTAGGTAATCTTGTTATGAAGTTCATAGAGATGCTTTCCCATTTTTGATTTGGAATGGGTAAAGGTTGTAGAAGACCTACTGGGTGGCTTTGTTCAGTTTTGTTTCTTTGACAAGTCATATATTCCTATACATGCTTAAGGACATCATTCTTGAGGCCCTTCCAAGAGTATTTCTCCCTTATTTGTTTGTATGTTCTATAGTATCCTTGGTGGCCGATCAAGGGATTGTTGTGGTATTCCTTGATCTTATCTTTCATCTTTGAGTTGGGTTCAAGGAATATCCTATTTTCATATATGATAAGTTCTTCTACTACTATGTATTCTTCATTGGGTAAATTTCCTTCTACGACACCATTAGCTTGTGGGTCGTTGACATGTTTGGCAATGCTATCACTCTTCCAATCTGCGTGATGCTTGTTATGGAGTTCAAATAAGGTGATCATGATAAGTACTGTTTGAACTTGGTTAATGTGTGCATGGTGGCCACCATCTCTTTATCATACATGGAGTAATGTTTCTTGGTCTCAGTGAGCTTGCAATTTTCAAATGCGATGGGATGTTTATTTTGCATAAGGACTGCTCCATTACCTTCCCTAGAAGCATCACATTGGCAATTTGAAAGTTAACATAAAATTAGGGATGGCTAAGACTAGGCATAGGCTCATTATTTTTTAATATTTCTTGAAAGCTTGTCAAGTCACTTCATTGCACACAAAGGCCCCTTTCTTGGTTAATTCTGTGGGTGGGGTGGCTAGCTTAGAAAATCCTTGACAAAGTGTCGATAGCAACTTCATTAACCCACTAAGCCCCTTAGTTGTGTTAAGAGTTCTTGGTTTTGGTCACTCCTTAATGGCTTTAATTTTTTCTTCGTCTACACTCACCCTTTGTGCATTGATTTTATGACCAAGGCAGAGGATCTCTTCTTGTCCAAATTCACATTTGGAGCCCTTGGTATATAGAGATTCTTGGTCCAAAATGTTTAGGGCTTCCTCAATATGTTTAAGATGTTCTTCCCATGTCTTGCTATAGATAAGGATGTTAGCAAAAAATATGGGTAGGAATCTCCTTATTTGTTATCTGAATATATGGTTCTATTTTTCATGGTTTGCAGTTTAGGGGTGTGATTTTTTTTTGAGCTGTGTGTATGCTTGCTATGGAGATATTTGTCAGGACTGCTGTTTCAAATAAGGAATAAATAAGTATTATTTTGAAGTTTTGAAAGAAGCTTGAGTTTTAGGGGAAGGCAATTGGAAAAGGGGAACTCTTATTTTTTTCTGCTGGCTTGATATTGGAGGTGATTTAATATTCAAAACATGAGTCAATTATCCACCTGGACTATGTGTGGATTTATTTGCGATCTTTGAATGGTAATCTAATATGTTTTTGGTGGCTAGAGCTCGAACATCAAACTCATGAACTCAATGAAGCCGTGCTTAGCTGGAGTTAGACATTTGCAAATAAATTATTTTGCTGGGTATTTTATATCTTATAGTTGATGGTGGCCGCTCTTTTTACCAAGTTGAGCCTTTGTGAAAATGTTTTGGCTATTCTTTAAGTCAACCCTTGGCACGCTGGAGTAAGGTATCAATGGAAAAATGATTGAGCAAATTGTGGAAAGGTTAAAAGGTCATTTGTTGGGTGCAAGTCAATCTTGGCAGAGGCATAAAACATATTTTTTCCTTGTGTTTAGAGTGAAGGGCATGGTGTTAAGAAATTATTGCTGGTTGATGATATTTTAAGAACAAAGTTCATGGCCCTAGTAATCCCATGTAGCTAAGAGAGGAACAAATCTGCATATTAATAGAGTCAAAGGGGTTTCAACAATGAATAAGCAAGGAGTCAAGTATTTCTGAGCAAGGTGTGAAGGTATTCATGCTTGGCATGAAAGTTTATAGAGGGTCGATTCATTATTTTATGCTAACCATGAAGCTATCTCGCTTGTGAGCTGATGAGCTATTCATTCCTGAGCATAAAGATAAATTCAGGATTAAATAGCGGTGTTTATTTTTGTGGAGGTCAGAGTGCTTTAAGATTTGGGTGACAGTTGTAGAAGACAATTTGAAGCTTTGACATGGGAATTCAAGGAAAAATGAGCTCTTGTGATCGTGCCTTGTATTGAAGAAGGTATCATTGTGCATAGTTTGTGAGCAGAAACTTTGTAATTTGAGATGTGAGGAGGTCTGTATTGTTTTGGAGCCATTGTGTGCGCAACAACAGCAGGTTGAGCTCTTTACTAGCATGCATGTAAGACATTTTTTGAATAATACTTCAGTTTGGAAGATCTGGTTTGAAAATTCCAATCTGCACGTAAGGACAAGTTTCTGGGCATGTAAAATTCTGAATCTCCATACCAAGTCACGGGCTTTCATTAATGGATTAGACCAGGTCTGAACAACTCTATGCTGATGTGAGGCCTTCCTTGATGTAAATGTTGATATTTATATATGTATATGGTGTATAAGTCTGAAACTTACTGCTATTCAAAGCATAGTTCAACTTATCGTTATCGGCAACTTATCGCCGAGGGCAAAAAAAAAAATATCGGAAAATATCGGAGATAAGTCGAAAACTTATCGGGAAAATATCGGGAACTTCAAAACTTGCTTAAATTTAATAAAAAATTCATTTTTTTTGCAAAAT
>MU227811.1:1295103-1317502 GCA_018584345.1 Thuja plicata | reverse complement strand
TCGGCCCAGATCTGGGTGCATAAATCAATATTTCTTGGCGCCAAAATATGAAACATCTATTATGAAAATGGGCCCAGCCCTTTAGACTTTTATTTTATTGTATTTATAAATACAATAGCTCGAAATACATTAAGTTAAATTAAAGATATAACTTAATAATTTAACTCACAATTATTTATTTAATTTTCCTAATTAAATAAATAATCAATTCATAAATAATATTTAATTCTCCAATATATGTATTTATTTAATACTCCAAATTAAATAAACAATTAATCCATATATATTATTTAATTCCCACTAAAATAATAAATCATTTATTTAATTGTCCAATTAAATAAATAATTAATCCATTAATTAATTTTCCTTAATTTAAATAATTAATTTATTATTTTAATTTTCCTAATTAAAATAATGTGAGCTAGAATTCGATCTAGCTACTAAACATTAACAGGTGATAACATTTGACTTTGATTTCCTTAAATGTACTTTTCCATTCTTAGACACTAGAGGAATGAGCGTAGAACCTTGTAATAATGGATGTGGATCCCATGAGTTAGTGGACTTGAAAATAGAGCACTGCAATTGAGGATACATCAAGGAGTTATTAGTGAGACACATCTTTACAGTTATGTTTACTATTTGGGGACTCATTGATTGAGCACATGTGATGTACACATGAATTCATTGATGTATTTACTATTCTTGGAAGACTCTCTCCAAAGTGGGTGTGGGATTTTTGCATGATACCATGGTTTTGGTTAAAACTATTTTTAATATTGACCTTTCTTGCTTGTATATTGGAGCTATGGGATAGTGGTTTCACATCATTATTTATAGGCACATAGGCGTTGTTTGAATGTTGCTAGAGTGTGGAGTATTAGTATTTTGACATTGTATCATGTATATTAAAGAATACATTCGTCTTTTCTTTGGTGTGATTTTTTCTTGAGAGGGTTTCTACATGTAAATCCCATGTCAATATGGTTTTCTGATTTATTGTTATTGTTGTTTTTTCTGTAATAATAAACATATTTTAGATTTGCATATGCTTTGAAGAAGATTGTGTTGTAGTATGTTTACCTTGTTGCTCCACAACCTCATTGGGATGCCTCAGATGAGGTCACCTTTGGAGCTCCATGGGTTTGGAAACAAATAGTGGTTTATAGGAAAGTGTTTGTCTATATATAGTATATACAAGCCATGGGATGGTGGTTTGATCATCATGGGTTTGAAGTGTGAAGTTTAGCTGTGCTATTTTTCCAATATTGAGGAGATTGTAGCTATATCACTTATTAGTTCAGCTCATTATATTTGCAAGCTTGTTTTAAATTAATATTAGTGAGGATATACTTATGAGGCTGAGCTTTTTACTCAAAAGGGTTTTCCTAGGACAAAGATTGTGTTTTGGCTTTTTTTTGAGTCATATTTCCAATTTATAAAAACCTTTCTCAGGTTTGAAACCTTTTTTATGCTTTTAATCTGAGTTACCGGTTGCGTGTCTTGCAGGTGTGCATCGGGTCCAGATGTGCTCCGGTCCGAATGCGCCCGGGAATGCACATCTTGGACTGTGGATGTCCCTGGATGTGCAACCAGCACATCCACAAGCCAGGATGCACATCCGGAGCGCGCCTGGGTGCATCTACGGATCCGCAGCCCAGTCACATTTTGTGACTTCAAAAAATAAGACAAAGTGTTTTTTTTTCCTTGCTCAGAAATCTGAACTAGCCCTTTATGAGGGTATTCTACCTAAAAACATATCATTTTGTTTGCTCTTTTGCTCTCATCTCATTTTGTCTCCATTTTGCCATTTCAAAGGGCAGGGTTTTTTTCCGAAGGGGATTGTTCATGGACCTAAAACGACCCGGGACCCTGTGAGGGGTGCTGCTCCTCGACCCCACCAGGGGTGGTGCACCTTGATCCCATTGGGGGTGCTGCCCTCAAACCCTCGCAAGGGGTGCTGCCCCTTGACCCCATTGAGGCCGTTGCCCCCAAACCCCCATTTGATTTTTGAAATGTACTACAACTTTGAGTTTGCATAGTATGTGTATTTGATGATGTTATTGTGTCTAAGGTTTATTCAATTTACATTTAATATTTATCTTTGGCATTTGGCATTTGGCATTGATCAATGAAGAAGTATCATACTATCAAATGATTTTGTTTTACAATTCTGTATATTTCTTTAATTTTTTTGTATACACACGTGCGCGTGCGCACACACTCACATACACGTATCTGAACGTACCCAAACCCCCAAAAATAATTTGCATGTACCCACGTACCGGGTTCTCATACCTGTACTCGAACCGGCAACTTAGCTTTTAATCAAAGAATTTAACAAGATTTTTCAACATTTTGTATCAAAGCTAGTGTTAGCTTGACGTGTGATCACCTTTTTTTTAGTGGGAGAATTAGTTATTTGGTTGATATTTAGGACTCTTGACTGCTGGAGTTCTTTGTAAAACACATCCTTATGAACACTGTATTTTTTTAGATGCTTCATGATTGGTCTCTGTGTTGGAGTCTTCTCCAATTACTGAATGAGGTTATATTGACTCTTGAGAGTGGGCAAAGGAGGCCCTTCAATAGTGACTTTGCTATGTCTTGTGGTAACAACACAAGTAGGAGACTTGATTTTGATTGTTGCTATTTAATTTTTTTAGTGTTGAATATGATCTCCTGTAGCATTATATGTATGAAAAGCTTTACTATAATTAATATTATTTGTAGGGCATCTTGACTTTGGTTGGGTGATTGATGCATTAGATCATGCTTCAAAAAAGGGGTCTTGATATAACCATAATTGTTTATTTTGTGAGAATGATTTGCACCCTTCTATCTCAACATCCCCATTGTTAATGAGTTCTTGGACATGATTTTTCAATTTCATACATCTATTAGTAGACTGTCCTTTAATCTTGTGATATTCACAATATTCAATTTCCTTGTACCATGCAGGTTTGGGTTTGTTTTCATCAAATGGTTTTGCAGGTGGGAAGATGATCATGTTTACTTTGAGAAATTTATGGAATAGTATCTCTAATGGCACACCTAAAGGTGTGTATTGTTTATGTTTCATGTCTTGTTAGGGTTGTCTTAAGCTTGGACATGTTTTGAGTTGGTAACAACATCACCAACTGCATTCTTGATTTTGCTAATGAACTTGTTCTTATCAGATTGGTACTTGTAAATGAAATGCCATTTCTTGGTTTAGGTTTGCAATCAAGATATTGACCAATTGCTTTTTAGGTAGTGGCCAAGGAGTTGACTTGCTAGGCTTTTCTATTGCTGTAAGGAGGATGAGAAGTTTTCCTAGTTTTGTTATTTGGCTTTACAAAGATCCATCACGGTGTGTTTGAGCTCTACATTATATGATAAATATTTAAAAAATCTCTTTGCTAAATCTTTCAATGTGGTGATGTTATCTGACGTGTAAAAACCTCTCAAGTGCTTGTCCACCTGGGCTTTTTGGAAATAACATAATTAAATACATGTCAAAAATAACTTCTTGGCTAGCCATGTAGAATTATTTAACATGTTCTCAAGGATCTCCCTTTCCCTTATATTTATCAAACTTAGAATTATGAAATGCGAAGGAAAAGGGATTTGTGTCATGGATCTATCTAATAGATAAGGGCATATTTTTTCAAATGTGCATCCCTTGCATTGATTCTGGTTTTTTGCTTGTAAACCTTTTATTGTATCTTAAATGGCCTGCCAACTCTTTGTAATGTGGAGTACTAGGATGTGGTGTTTGGTTATTTTTGCTTGTGTTGCTTGTGTACATATTGTAAGTACGTTTGATTGTTGGGATCATAAGGACTTAATTGAATATATAGATTGGATTTATTTTGCAAATTGCTTTGATTGGTTGGATTGTGTTGGTTGTTTCATTGGATTGATTGGGTTGATTTTGTTGAGTGTTTTGAATATTGAGCTTATACTGGTATAGTGGATTGGGTTGCCATGGAAACTTGAGTGATGAGGTCTTTGTGTTGTTTTGTTTTGATATTGGGGGTCAGGCAAATCTTTATTTATGTTGAGAGTATGTACTTTTGGATAAAATTGTTTTGGTCAACATGAGTTTGATGAACATTGGCATTGGAGGGATTTTGGTTGGACGGTTCTTGGTTTGTGATGTTATTGAGGTTATCCAAGTTATAATCAAGGTACAATTTGACTCTTGATTCCACAAGATTTTAAGTATGCCATCCCTATTTTGATTTATGAATCAGTCCATTAGGGTGCCATTTTGTTCAGAGTTGAGGAAATCATGATAATTATGGGCATATTTGCTTGATTAGGGAGTATCATTTTCCAAGTAATTAAGGATCTTCTTATGAAAAAATATCTACCTCTAACAAAGTTTTACTATCAGTGTGCCCATTGAACCTATGGATCCAATTGCTAGTGATAGTTTCTGTAATTGCAAAAGCAAACAGGTGTGACCGTGAAATTCAAACCGCTAATTCAATTGCTAGTGTAAATATTAATTGCCCTTTAACAGTACTGGCAAAATATGCTAAGGGTCTATTTTATCCCACGTCTCCTCTAATGCAGTTTGCAATGAAATTGCAAGTTAAACTTGGGGCATTTAGGGGCACTAGGTTTTGGAAGTGCCACTTTTGTGACTTTGAATTGCAGGGCAGTATTACCAAAGTTAATGCCCGGTTGCTTCATATCCAAAACCAAGGTGTAGAAGTATGTGAGAAGTAGACTAGAAGATTGAACTTTGACTCTGAGATAAGTAGATTATTGGGTGGTTCAGATAGTGATGACATTGCACCTGCATCTGTTTCTGTGTCTCTAAGGTCGACGGGTCTTCAAGGACATGTTTTTACTTCTACTACTTTATAGAGGCGAGTTGCACATATGCCAGCTTTTCCACTTAAAGAACAGCAGAGCCTAGGGGGAACACAAGATGACAAGTGATATTCTGAAACCAATAGTAGAATCCTTCAATGTGCAATTGAAGGATGAAGCAGGTGCTCCCATTAACAAATTCTTCTTTGCCTTGCCAATGGCATTCCATTCCATGTGGCTCTCTCTCCTTATCATAAGGATGCGATGGTGAAGATAGCAGGGGTAGGACTATCGTATGTGCCCTAGGAGAGGCAAAATTTAGGACCACAATCTTGGATAAGAACTATTCCAAGATAAATATTTCAATAGAGAAAGTGAAGGAATGCTGGGCCACAAGTGGATGCAGCATAGTCATGAATGGGTGGATGGACATCAGAAATTGCCCACTCATCAATATCATGGTTACATGTACATAGGGCCCTTATTTTATTAGGGTTGCTGATTCTTTAGTACATCACAAGGATGTTGATTTTCATTTCCACGTGCTTTTTGTGTGCATGCTATGAATAATGCACTCAAGGACATGGGAAAGATTGATTAAATCAAAATAGTCGTCAATGATGCTAGAGATGTGAAAATGTTTATATGCAACTACTGCACTTCACATGCACTGTTGAGGACCTTCTCTAAGAAGGAATTCTTGAAACATGTAAAGATTAGATATGCACTGTATTATTGGAGAGGATGCTTGAGTTGCAAGAAGCATGGCAACTAATGATTATGACAGCAGAACAGAATTAGTGGCCTGAGTCCAAGATAGAGCCAGGGAAGAGCATGAAGGATGCACTGTAGAGTGATGTTTTTTGGTGTGATGCAAAATATAGTCTCCATCATTACTCTAGTCTTTCAGGTGATTAGATATAGGGATACCAATGCACCTAGCCTTGGAAAAGTGCATGAGTACATTGATTCTATGTTGGATTGCGTGAGAGGAGGGCACATTAGATTCTACAACGAGCACATTCAGCCGATCATTCATCAAGGATGGGAGAAGCTCAACACTCCCTTGCACACGGTTGCCTATGCATCGAAACCCCAAGTGGCACGTGCAAAGGTTTGGTAGTTACACCCATATAAGATGCTGAGGTGGGGGTAAGGTTCATTAAGGAAATTCTAAAATATTTATGGCCCTGTAGAGGCCAGCCACATTTGTATTAATTGGACAAAATTTGCCACTCTTAGAGGTTATTCTGAGAAGGGCAAGATGGATAGGGAAACTATGGCATAAGAGGACCCAATTTTGTGGTGCATTATGCGTAGGCTGACTTCTTTAACTACCTTTTTAGCCATTCATTTGCCATCACAAGTTTTTAGTTCTTCTGTTGAGAGGAACTGCTCTACTTATAGCTTCATCCACTCTCTTAAGAGTAACAAGCTTACCTCTAGGAGAGCAAAGAAGCTTGTGGCTCTACATACTACCTTGCATGTCATTGATGTCAAGACACGTACAAGGATAGTCTATCATAATGGTGGGATGTAGAGCAAGAGCTAGCACATGTTGATGAGGATGCTACATAGATAAGGCTGGTTTGGTTGGTATTGGTTTGGAATAGCTTGAGCCTGTGGAGTCCAACAGTTGTAGTGATGATGAATTTGGGGATGATCAGAGACCTCATTTCACACTCCATTTTGCTATTTCAAACATTTTCATTGTAACCATTATTTTGAAATTTGAATATTAATTTCAATTTGAACATTTTCATTGTTAATTTGTTAATATTCACTTCAAAATTAAAATGTTTAATGCAATCATTGCAATTTGTTTACAACTTATGTTTAAAGTTTACTGTTTAGTACTTCAGTATTAGCATATACTAGTTTGCCAAAGTTTAATTTGTAATTCTTATACATTCTTTTATGACTATTTTTGCAAGTACTATTTGTATTTCAGTGTTGCAACCCCACTGCTGCCTCAACACAGTCTCCCCATTGTTCCCAAACTTAGGCCCTTGGTCTCCCCACCCCTGAAATCCATCCTGCTGTTAGTAAACTCCATGGAGCTATGAAAAAATGAGAAATGTTCAGAATTTTGTGGACTTGTAAAGTAGATTTTCAGGCCTCTAAGAAATGTTCAGAATTTCACAGACAATAAATTATAGGTGTTCAGGCCTGCATATTGTGGCTCCAGATATGATGCTCATGCAAAATAAAATCAGCACGATGGCATCCTTCTTCAACCAACAATTATCTGCACAGTAGATTACACATTTTCAGGGTTGCAGAATGTGACTCCAAATATGGCACTGAGGCAAAACAAAATCAACAATCATCCTCTTTAATCCAGAAACATCCTCTCCTTTTCTGATAAGTCTCTCTTCTGTCTGAAACATATCAACTATCACAACTTTCTCTCCATTTCTTTCCCATGGCTCAGATGCCACGTTACAAAATAGAATAAACATAAAAACAAGATATCCCAAAATAAGCAGCACTCTTTTTTTAATATTGAAGAACAAATATATAGTACAAAACTTGTAATTCATAATTTTTTTTGGAGTAACCAACCACCCAACGAGCTGATTGCCTTAAGATTAGGTAATCATTTCTAACAGGTACCACCATTTGAGAAATATAATTTCCTATTGGCAACGGGGCCATTCTTAATTTAAAAAAGAATCAAGTTCATTTCTCTTCGGCATAATCACCTTAAGGTCAGAAAAAGTGTCTTCATCATCACTCTATATGTTTTCTTTGTTTGTGCTTTATATCAATAGGAAAAACTATTGTAGGGTTTGTTGGGAAAATTGAAGTGTGTTTCCCAAAATGATGCCATGTTCGATTTTCTTTTCACTTTTGTATAGTTTGTTTTGGAGGCTGCTGAATAGATGGACTATTGAAAGGATATTTGTACTGAGGAAATAAGTATTAGATCATTGATGGATTAACAATAGTCAATATGCAACTTTCATATTCTCTGTATAGATAATTAAAATTTCAGTTTTGCTATTATCTGGTTTGGTGCAGATCCAATGGGGCTGGGGGCTGCTGTTAAGTTATAAACTTATATGCGCTTCCCTTAAGAACAGTTATTTATATTCTTCACTTGTATGCTTATAGAGTTTTCACGAGGCAGTTCAATTGTCTAGATTTTCTGTTTGAAACCTGACAACTTCTAATATGTAATCATATTGCATGAGCAGGTGGAGAAAACGATGACTTTTGTTTCTATATTTGGTCTCATGAGTTTTGTATCAGGATGCTACTGAAATTTTCTTATTTACTTTTAAGTACTTGGATAAGGGTTCTACCATTGTAATATTTGTTTAGTTATTTAACCATTAGATGACAACTTCTCCATGGGAGCTATTTACTTGTAGCCTTCTCATTTGTATATTATTAGTTTATCACATATGTCTGGGCATGGTTCAGATTGAAAGATTATTTAGTTGCAATTATGGTAAGATATATTCAACAAACATAGCTCCTTTGTGCATGTTGCATTTGCAATTGATATGTTGTAGCTTATGTTGGTAATCAGTGTTTTTGATTGGTAAGATCATAAGTGTACTAGTACTGTAATTAGAGGACTTCATAAGTGTTAAGAGCTATATGCTTCAAGTGAGAGTAATAGTGCAATGATTGTCAAAAACATAGAGTAATCATGTTTCAAACTCTTTTACGCAGTTTTTATCGAGAAATTCTTCCTTTCAACAATTATGGACTGCGGAAGCTTGAAGTTTTAAGAAAGAAAATTAGGTAACAAATCAAATTTGGGCCATGTCAATTTCAGAGAGAAGTCTAGTTCTCTTTGATTATGGGCCAAGGGGCCTATGCCTATACAAATTGTTTAAATTTTGCATTGCACACCTTGTAGTGTTTGAGGAATATGAAGCGAAAATGATATTTCAGATCAGGGCAAATAAGTATGAGTAGTGATTGCGTTTCTTGCATTAGAAATCAGCAATTGCAAACCCAATTTTTATGTAGTAAGATAATGTTGTATTTTTTTGACCAATGGTAAGCTTGTATTTGTATGCTGCAGGTCTTCAAGGATATATTGACATACTACCAGTAAGACGTGTGGTCATGCCATGAGTAGAGCATTGCTTGCTCTTCAGCTCCATGTGTGCGGTGGGATGTACTGCTGATATACTGCTATTTTGCTTAGGGGCACAGAGGTTGTTGTAACAGTGTGAGGACTGTTCATGTTTTAGAATTGCTGCCCATTGATAGAATCAAATTTAACGGGTTAACAACATTAGTTGCATATGTTTTCCATTTGCGCTTTTTATGCGAGTCTGTGTTCATCATAGCTTGAAACTCCAGGCAAACAACAATAACTGGAAGTCGAGAGAGGTCTGTCTTGTCTTGCAGAGGACCAATAATTGTAAGAGGATAAAGCTTGTAACTTAGAAAGGGTGGAAATTCTCAAAAGGCTTGAAATTTTTTTGATATTCATTTCTTGTTCCTGCCTATCATTCAGATGTTATTCTTTCAATATTGTGGCATGCTTACTTTCCTACAAAAAGGAGCATTGACTTTTCAGTTACTTTGTTTTGAAATGTTTACTATATTTTCAGGGAATAATCTTGAAGAAGATTGACTTTTTTAGCAAACCAAAGTTATTAGAAATTCCCTTTCCCCCACTTCACTTGTCAGTGCCCATGGTATTGTGTTGATCGGTTCATATATCTAGTTTTGTGCAATTGGAGCAAAATGTTGCTTAACAATGAGAGTAACCGGTGCAACTATTTCCATTTAACAAGGCACAATGCCATTGACTTGGCTCAGTTTTGGACTTTGTCCCTAGTGTGGAATGCTAGCAAATCTTTTTGGTCTATTTCTATGATAGAACCTTACATTATATTTTAAGTAATTGGGGCTTACATTGTGTAGATGATATAGGTACTTTATTTTTGTGGGATTTAAAACTGAGCTATTATTTTTTATATTTATTTATCACCATACAAATGTTTTGATACATTTTGCATTGATAATAATTGTGAGAGGAGATTTATAAGGCTTTTCAAGTTTTGAAAGAGAATAGAAGATGAAAAGATGGAAGTCGTGGATTTCATTAAAGTTGGGAAGATTGGTCATTCTTCCCTGTAGTATCCCCTTGGCTTTGTGATTGAATAAAACTGTAAAAGAAGAATGATCAAAATACTATTACATATTGAAAATTCTCACAAAATTAAAATGGTCTAAATAGTGTGGTTCAATTTTGCTACAACTCTGCAATGGACACTGCTATTTTTGTACTATTCTTGTACTATAATACGCTTAGTTTACACTTTAGGAAAATAGTAATTGAAAACTGTCTTAATTTAGGTTTGGCTGACGATGTTAAGTTTGACATTTTACACGATGACTTTTATTATTTTGTGGTTTCAGCAATTTAAAATGATTCTAGTAATTGACTAATTCGTCTACTGAAAGAATAAATTTTGATGTCAGAATAGCTTAGTAATTTATTATTTAGAAAACAAAATAATTCGATATGAACAAAATGACATTCAGTGAGTATAGGCGTTTCGAATAGGCTAACCAAGTACAAATAAGTGTAAGCTACTCAAGATTAATAGGCGATGGTTGCAAAAGTGACAAAATTTGTGCATTTATACAGTCAACATTTTATGTAAAAACTGCTGATTGGATCATTGTTATGGCAATTAAAAACGAATCAAATTTATTTCTGTTTTTTCTTAAAACGAATCAAATTCTATTTCTACTTTTGAAAAATAAAACAAATATAATTTATGCTCCATACTTTTGGACTTCCTTTTGGTTTTCTTATATGGATTGTGATGATTTCTTACATACCCTACTGTCATTGTAGAATGTCCATCAGTGTAGCAATTAAAATTAAATGCTATCATGTAGAATGCATGTTAGTATATTTATGTTTAGGTTTATATAATTGCAATGAAGATTTTGAAATTTTGATGTCTTAACATTAAAAGTAGATACCGTTTGTTGAATATACTTGCTCGTGAATATCAGTGATTTGAATAGTACGTACCTTGTAAGATGATGTATTGTTTAAAGGTTCTCTTATGTATGCGATTAAATAATTGTTGATTTGTAAATGACACTTTTGATGTATTGTTAAAAGGTTCACTTATGTGTGCGATTAAATGATTGTTGATTTGTAAATGACAATTTTTATTAAAATTTAAACATTCAGTTTGACATAACATGTTTGGATGATATTGGCTATCTAATAAGTTCATGATTGTGCATATTAATAATTTTGTAAGATGAAACTAGTCCAAACATGCATTAAGAACTACACTAGACTAACTAGACTAACTTAGCAACATCATAAAAATTATTTTTAGAACTTAATCAACCAAGTTGTGACATAACTAATTTTTAGTTTGCGAGAACAAGAAAAAAGGATAAGTTGGTAAACTTATTGAGCAGATGTGTTGGGTACATATTGATAAGCCATGTGTATATAGGGTAGGATAACGAAGGTTACAAATCTTAAAAACTTAGATAATAGAAAGACATAATTTAGTATTGTAAACATTTTATGTTTTTCATACTATTCTTATTTTAATAGTTAAGCTCTTGTGTACTTTGTATACAAACCTTCAAGCTGATGGTAGGAAATAAGGAGCAACGTTGTCTTTGAATTTGACAATTGACAGATTACTTCATGAGAGCCATTTTATCCGAAATAATTTCTTTAAATGCTCAAATACTGCTTATATGGGTAAGTGGCATAATATTTTCTCCTCCTCAATGTGTCCTTTTCTATAAGAAAAGGGATGCTACTTGCATTTTATTTACAACCTTATCTTGATGGAATGCTTCAGTAACGGATAAACCACAAAAGTATTACACATGGTATTGAAGGTGCCAATTCAATTTTATATTAGATAAATACTTGTCACATCCCTCTTCTAGCAATATCTGCTAAGGATGATACGTGGAGTAACTAGAAACTAGTAGAAACTTGTTCAAAACATCCAACCGTCTGCATTAATAACTAAATCTGGAATCTTCCTGCAATCCACCGACAAAACCTGGAGAATCGGATTTTTTCTGTCCCTTCTGTTGACTTTTGAGGAGTTGGTGAAAAACTTCTTGGGCCCTCTATAAAGAGAGACAGTTGTAATAAAAAAAGGGAGGAGAACAGACACTCTCCCTACCATCAAAGACAACGATAGGGAAGCACAGGGAAGAAGAAGCAGAAGCGTGCATGATGGGGATAGTAAGCGCGTAGGGAGTAAAAGAAGAAAGCCCTGGGAGAGAAGAGAGGGAGAGCACGCTGGGATGAAGAGAGGAAGCGCTTAATTTAAAGGGAGAGAGTAGTTTTATAAGGGGAGAAGAGTGGGAAGATTGGAAGAAAGAGAATAGATATAAAATCCAACGTGTGTAGCATAGGAGAAAAAAAAAAAAAAACTCAAGATTTGGAAGAGAAGAAAGTCGCATGTGGGAGAAGGTATAGGGAAGAGGAAACTTAAGAGATATTGGAGTAGAGGAGCCATTTTCTAGAAGCTCACAAGTACAAACCAAGCACGAGATTCTCCGTGGAAAAAAAAGAAGAAAAAAAAAACCAGGTTCCAAATTCTCAAATACGTATTTGCATAATGTGTTACATTCAGAACATAGGTTTTGATTTAATTCTTAAATCTCGGTTATTAGACAGATCTAAATTATTCTTTATGAGAAATTTAGTTATATATTGTAGTTTCCAAACTGAAAATGATAAGTATTTGATGGTTGTTGGTTGTATTACAACGTGAAAGGGTGTGGTGTTTTGAAACGTATAATACTTTATGGGTTTTGGGCTTTAAAGTAAAGAAAACAATTAGTTTTATCTTATTCCAAAAACCGTTTTAACCTTCCAACAGTCGATTCATGGTGTAGAAAGGAATAAGTTTAAACGTCATTTTCTGGTTAGCCTTGTTTTGTAGTGTTCAAACCTCTGTCACCATAGCTATTGAGAGGCCATTCTATGTTGTTTGTAACTTAGCTGATTTTCTATACTGTTAAAAAGGATATTCGGGGCGACGTTTTCTTTTTATTCCAGAAGTTATGCTTTTAGTTGATGCTTATTGAGTATATCACATTATAACTCATCTCATATGAGAAGGGTTTTTCATTGAAGAGTTTCTTTTTAAAATAAAAATAAAAATTATTTATTTACTCAAAATGGTTGAGATGTGTTTATAATGTTAGCATAGTAGGAAACCAACAAAGGAAGAGGGAAATTTTAACATTATTTCTTAGCTTCTATGAAGATTGTGCTATTAAATTATTTTCAGACTTTATGTAGAACCATCATTTTGTTGTGTTACATAACGGAATTTGATGTTCTTTCTTGTTTAAAAAGAAAAATTAAAGAAAGGTGTAGGATGTGGAATCCCAGGAAAGGGTAGTATATTTTGTTCACTAGCTACCAGTAGAAATCTGACACTTAATTGCTTTGGCCAAAGCTATGGAAACACATGTTCTCTTAAATGTGTTGGTTATTTATGTTTCATCTTCCTGTAATCTGTGAATAGAATCTATTTAGAAACTTGTGAAAAGTAGTTAGAAATCACAAACACACCAGATTCCTTCCGATCCATCAGTGCCGAGAGATAGACTTCTTGGTTAGGGTCGGTGCACTCTTCAAAAAAGAATGAGCCCGGGGGAGCTAACCACTCCGTGGTTGGGTGGATTAAACCCCTAAACCACACTCCCGTCTCGAGATTTGCAGATGGATAGGTGTCTGATGGCTTAGGAGACCAGAGCATGCAGATGGACAGTTGTCCGATGGCATATTGGATATTGTTTAAATCGACCTTTTGGTCTTGAACATGATGTATATATGTATAATCCTATTTATGATGTAAGGTGCACGACGAGTTAGTCGGCATCCTGATATTGAACATTGTAATTTTACTGATTATGGAAATGTTAAAGTTTCGACAGAATGGTCGATTACTTTTGTGTATATTACCTTTTGTGTTATGTCAAATAATTGAAATAGAAATTTAGAGATTATGTGTATTTTATTTCTATATCTTGAGTTTTTATGTTGACCAGTCCATAGCGATTGACCATCTATGACTATTGAATCAACATTCGGGAATATTTGTCATTTTGTGCTTATGTGGCATTTGTGGATTTTTCAGTCTTTACATGTGGTATCAGAGCTGTGTTTAAACACTAGGACCTTGGTCTACTGTTGCTAAGTTGCATACCTATACTTGGTGCAGGATTTAATCTGACACCATGGATACTAGGAACAGTAAACGGGCTAGTTCTAGCAATGATTTGAATGGTGAATCTAACCAGAGGTTGGATCAGATCTTGGCTCTCTTGCAGCAGCAGGGTGATCGTATGGATCATCTAGAGCAAGATTTGAGAGGTAGAAAGAATGATGAGGAAATAAGGAAGAGGGAAGAAGATCTGAGGATAGAAGCTCAACTAAAACAAGAGGAAGATTTGAGGCTGGAAGCTCAGCGTAAGCAGGAGGAAGACCTGAGATTGGAAGCTCAGAGGAAAGAAGAGGAGGATAAGAAGAATGAATAACTATTGAAACGAGATGCTGATTCTAGGGCTACAATAGTACCCAATAACCGGGAAAGAATGGCAGAGGAACTAAGCCGGGACCTCAAGAAGGTCGTGCCTCCTACCTTCAATGGTAAGACCATTGGTGATGTGGCTGAAGCATGGATTGTATCCATGGAAAAGTACTTTCACGTTCACAATCAATCTGGTGAATCTAGAGCGACGTGGGGTGCTTTTCAGTTGATTGGTGAAGCTGGTACTTGGTGGAATAATGAGATGGCTGAAAAGAGGATGCAACCTGGTGAGATCACTTGGGAGGATTTTCTTGTACTCTTCCGTAAGAGATGATTGCCACAATTATACTATGATTGAAAAGTAGCCAACTTCCAGAACCTGATACAAGGAGTATTGTTTGTTACTCAGTATCATGAGAGGTTTTGTCACTTGGTTAAGTATGTACCTTAGTACCAGCAGGATGGGCGGTTTAGAACCTACAAATTTATTCTTGGACTACGTCTAGAGATAGGATCTGAGGTTGACATGCATGAGCTTGAAACTATGGACTTTGTCTTTAGGAAGGCATTGAGGCAAGAACATAAATTGCAACAAGTGTCTGCAGTAAGGGGTAATCAGAGGACTAATTCCTCTCAGGGATTTAAGAGGAAATTTTAGGATAACCGACCCAAGGATTCTGGACGTCAACAGGTTCGAAATATGAGAGGTAAAGGTCGAGGGAATGCAGACATGAACGCCAACAACATAGGTGCTCATTATCAGAACATAGGTGCCAACCAGAATGGGAATAATAGAAATGACAATGGGAAGAACAGGCCCGAGGGTAGGAAAGGACCACTGGATGGTTTCTTCACTTGTGGAGGTGAACATTATGCTAGTACATGTCCTTAGCATACGGTTCACAGAGATGGGAAGGGTCCCCAGGCTCAACATCTGATTCATGCAGCTGTTGACCGTAGGCAAGCTAAATTTCAGGCTACTCCGATCCAGCTGACTAGTAAGCTTTTTGGCCAAAATGTTTCCATTTTGATTGATACTGGAGCTACAGAATGTTTCATAGATCCTAGAGTTGTTTCTCATTTATCATTTAGAACTGGATATTTGTCTGAACCATGGATGGTAGAATATGGAAATAGGGCAGAACGTAGGGTTGAGCAATGTTTGGCTTGCAGTGAGATAGAACTTCCAAATTTTCAGACGCAAGTAAATCTTTATGTAGCCCGATTGGGTTCCTATGATGTCATTTTGGGCATCAATTGGTTGACTAAATATAAGGCATTAGTAAACTGTAAGGACAAGTCAGTTGAATGTCTTGATGATTTAGGAGAACTTGCAGTAATTTTTGGTGAGAAAAGACCATTTGACCTTAGACAAATTTCTGCCATGCAATTGAAGAAGGCAAAGAGGAAGGGGTGCATGATGTATGTAGCATATGTCAAAGATCTTGACACTCCTCCTAGTTTAGAGGATCATCCTATCTTGCAAGAGTTCCAGGATGTTTTTCCAGAGGATTTACCGGAGTTACCTCTGAAGAGGGAATTTGACTTCTCTATTGATGTAATGCCTGGAACCGAGCCTCAATCCAAGGCTCCTTATTATATGACCACCACTGAAATGTATGAGTTGAAGACTCAGTTGATGGAAATCTTGGATAAAGGGTTCATTCGCCCTAGTGTGTCACCATGGGGAGCCCTAGTTATCTTCGTAAAGAAGAAAGATGGTACCTTGCGGTTATGCATAGATTATAGAATGCTTAACAAGGTGACTATCAAGAATAGGTATCCTCTTCCTTGAATAGATGAACTATTTGATTCGATGAAGGGAGCAACTGTGTTCTCTAAGATTGATTTGCGATTTGGATATCATCAACTCTGAATCAAAGAAGAAGATATATCCAAAACCGCTTTCAGGACAAGGTATGGACATTATGAATTTGTCGTCTTACCTTTTGGTTTGACCAATGCACCAGCGACATTTATGAACTTGATGAACAATGTGTTCAAAGATTGTTTAGATAAGTTCGTAGAGATATTCATTGACGACATTTTGATATACTCAAAGAACATGGAAGAGCATGAGGAGCATTTGTGAATAGTCTTACAATGACTTAGAGATAAGAAGCTTTATGGAAAACTATGTAAGTGTTCTTTTTATCAGAAGGAGATTCATTATTTGGGTTACATCATATCTGAAAATGGAATTGCAGTTGACCCTGCAAAGATTAAAGCCATTCTTGAGTGGTCATCTCCACAGAATGTGGGTGAAGTTAGAAGCTTCATGGGACTCGCAGGTTATTACAGAAAGTTTGTGGAGGGATTCTCCAAGATTGCAGCACCTATTACATCCCTTCAGAGGAAGGGGAAAAGATACGAGTGGACAGATGTATGTGAGAGAGCCTTCCAGTTGTTGAAACAGAAACTCACACCTGTTCCTGTTTTGATTATACCTGACCTGAATGGGCTATTCACAGTGATTACAGACGCTTTAGGTGAAGGTCTTGGAGGTGTACTTATGCATGATGGAAGAGTAGTGGCTTATGAGTCACGGAATCTGAAACAATATGAGGTTAACTATGCACCTCATGTCTTAGAATTGGCGGAAATTGTGCATGCTTTAGTGATGTGGAGACATTTTGGGTAAGCCATTTGAGTTAAAAACAGATCACATGGGACTTAGGTATATCTTCACACAACCTAATCTCAATGCAAGACATAGAAGTTGGTTGGAGTTTCTGAGTGAGTATGACTTTGGCATTGAGTACATTAAGGGAAAGGGGAATAGAGTGGCAGATGCTCTTAGTAGAAGAAGACACATCACAACTATCTCTACTTCTAGGACACGGTTGAAGGATCATGTGTTGTAGGAGCTTTCGGGTGATGATCATTATGAGATGGTCAAGTCAGCCTTGCACATTGATCCCTCAGATCACTGTTTTGATGGATACACTATTGATGATGATGGTATTATGAGATACCAAAATAGGATGTACATTCTCCACCGAGAAGGGTTGAGGAAGGTAGTACTTGAGGAGATGCATTGCACTCCATTTGCAGGACATCCAGGGGTAAAAAAGATGATTGCCGATTTGAGGCCACTATACTTTTGGCCAGGGCTTAAGCATGATGTGATAGCTTATGTAGCCCAGTGTTTAGAATGTCAGCGAGTTAAAGCTGAGCATGTCCACCCAACAGGACTTTTATACCCACATGATATTCAAAAAAAAAATGGCAAGTCATCAGTATGTATTTTATCCAAGGTTTACCCATGATACGACACAAGCATGATGTAATCTTGGTAGTAGTTGACAAACTAACCAAGGTAGCCCATTTCATTCCAGGGAGTTTGAGAGATGGATCCTTGGCTTTGGCCAAGAAGTTTATTCAAGAGATTTTTAGACTGCATGGTGTACCAGAGACCATTGTATCTGACAGAGATACACGGATGACATCAAGGTTTTGGACAACCTTGAACGCTTCCTTGGGTACATGGCTGAATTTCAGCACAACCTATCATCCTCAGACGGATGGGAAAACAGAGAGAGTAAATCAAGTTGTTGAGGATTTACTTCAGATGTATTGCATGGACAAGCAATACAAGTGGGAAGAGTATCTTCCATTGGTAGAGTTTTCCTATAACAAATCTTACCATGCTTCATTGGGAATGACACCTTTTGAGGCATTGTATGGGTGGAAGTGCCGCACTCCCATTAGTTGGGATAGAGTGGAAGACATGATCTTTATTGGTCCTGAATTGTTGAGAGAGATGGAAGATCAGATGACTTTGATTTGTGCTCGATTGAAAGAAGCAGTGGATCGTCAGAAGAGTTATGCGGATAGGAACCGCACTTTCAGGAAGTTCCAGGAAGGGGAGAAAGTATTCTTGCGTGTGAGACCACATAAAAGCTCTATTTCTTTTGGCAAGTCATCAAAGCTTGCACCGAGATATGTGGGTCCATTTGATGTTTTGGAGGTTATCAAACCCGTTGCTTATAGACTTGCTTTACCGCCCGCTCTAGCTTGAATCCATAATGTGTTTCATGTTTCCTTGTTGAAACCCTATCATCCAGATGCATCTCATATCCTTGATTGGCGTGCATTGCAGGTTCAGGATCCGGGGGTGGTGCTAGTGGAGCCTACCCACCTCATTGATCAGCGTACCATCATGGTGCGTAACAGAGATGTGTTGTAGTATAAGGTTCAATGGAACCAATTCTCTGTTGACATTGCTACTTGGGAGGATGCGGAAGACATGCATAAATATTTTCCGCAGCTTTTTGATTAAGCTTATACATGTTCTTATTTTTTTCAGTTACTCATGTTACAAACTTAGATATTGTTGCTATTATGTGTTCTCACTAGACATCGGGTTATCATAACCGGTTTCATAGACCCTTTTTATTTTTGACTCTTAGCGACAGTTTGGACTTGATGACTTGGTCAGATACTTATGACTAAAGTCCTTATGCTTTATGATTATGTTTGACGTGTTAGATATTATTATGGATATTGTGGAAGTAAATATGTTATCATGAGAATTGCATTGCCTTGATGTTATTTGGGATATAGAATGTCGCGAAATGGTAATATGACTTAATGTGAATATTATGATGTTTTATGGATGATTAATTGAACGTTATTTAAATATGGTTTTGGATTTGTGGATTAACCTACTGATGATCAATCTAGTGGTTTGATGGACTTGACAGGATTGAAGGTGGGGGTGTTTTTCAGAAAGAGAAGTTTATCTTTTCGGTAATGGTTGATTGGAAAAATCTGGGTTTTCACACACCACGTAGTATTTGATTTTTATACTTGCTTTAGATAAATGAATTTTGTTTCTAACTCTATCTCAATTGGTAAATGCATGGTGTGTATTTAAAAGTTGATTTGAATATGAAAGTAATTTTCTAAACTTGTTGATTTTATGGTAAAAATGCATTATCTTGAACAATGGAGCTAGAATTATTAACCATGTTAATGTGAAATTCTTTATATTCTTGGATATGATTGCAAATTTTGATCGATTCATCACGGACGATGAAATTCTTAAGGGGGGAAGGATGTCACATCCCTCTTCTAGCAATATCTGCTAAGGATGATACGTGGAGTAACTGGAAGCTAGTAGAAACTTGTTCAGAACATCCAACCGTCCGCATTAATAACTGACAAAATCTGGAGGATCTAATTTTTTCTGCCCCTTTTTTTGACTTTTGAGGAGTCGGTGAAAAACTCTTGGGCCCTCTATAAAGAGAGGCAGTTGTAATAAAAAAAAGGGAGGAGAACAGACACTCTCCCTATCGTAAAAGACAACAATAGGGAAGCACAAGGAAGAAGAAGCAGAAGCGTGCATGATGGGGATACTAAGCGCGTAGGGAGTAAAAGAAGAAAGCGCTGGGAAAGAGGGGAGAGAAGAGAGGGAGAGCACGCTAGGATGAAGAGAGGAAGCACTTAATTTAAAGGGAGAGAGTAGTTTTATAAGGGGAGAAGAGTGGGAAGATTGGAAGAAAGAGAATAGATATAAAATCCAACATGTGTAGCATAGGAGAAAAAAAAAACTCAAAATTTCGAAGAGAAGAAAGTCGCATGTGGGAGAAGGTATAGGGAAGAGGAAACTTCAGAGATATTGGAGTAGAGGAGCCATTTTCTGGAAGCTCACAAGTACAAACCAAGCACGAGATTCTCTATGGAAAAAAAAGAAGAAAAAAAAAACCAGGTTCCAAATTCTCAAATACGTATTTGCATAATGTGTTACATTCAGAACATAGGGTTTGATTTAATTCTTAAATCTCGGTTATTAGACAGATCTGAATTCTTCTTTATGAGAAATTTAGTTATATATTGTAGTTTCCAAACTGAAAATGATAAGTATTTGATGGTTGTTGGTTGTATTACAACGTGAAAGGGTGTGGTGTTTTGAAACGTAAAATACTTTATGGGTTTTGGGATTTAAAGTAAAGAAAACAGTTAGTTTTATCTTATTCCAAAAACCGTTTTAACCTTCCAACAAGCGCTTCATGGTGTAGAAAGGAATAAGTTTAAATGTCATTTTCTGGTTAGCCTTGTTTTGTAGTGTTCAAACCTCTGTCACCATAGCTATTGAGAGGCCATTCTATGTTGTATGTAACTTAGCTGATTTTCTATACTGTTAAAAAGGATATTCGGGGTGACATTTTCTTTTTATTCTGGAAGTTATGCTTTTAGTTGATGCTTATTGAGTATATCACATTATAATTCATCTCATATGAGAAGGGTTTTTCATTGAAGAGTTTCTTTTAAAAAAAATAAAAAATAAAATTATTTATTTATTTATTTACTCAAAATGGTTGAGATGTGTTTATAATGTTAGCATAGTAGGAAACCAACAAAGGAAGAGGGAAATTTTAACATTATTTCTTAGCTTCTATGAAGATTGTGCTATTAAATTATTTTCAGACTTTATGTAGAACCATCATTTTGTTGTGTTACATAACGGAATTTGATGTTCTTTCTTGTTTAAAAAGAAAAATTAAAGGAAGGTGTAGGATGTGGAATCCTAGGAAAGGATATTATATTCTGTTCACTACCTACCAGTAGAAATCTAACACTTAATTGCTTTGGCCAAAGCTATGGAAACACATGTTTTCTTAAATGTGTTGGTTATTTATGTTTCATCTTCCTGTAATATGCGAATAGAACTATTTAGAAACTTGTGAAAAGTAGTTAGAAATCACAGACACACCAGATTCCTTCCGATCCATCAGTGCCGAGAGATAGACTTCTTGGGCATGGTCGGTGCGCTCTTCATTTCAGGATGAGCCCCGAGGGAGCTAACCACTCCGTGGTTGGGTGGATTAAACCCCTGAACCACACTCCCGTTTCGAGATTTGTAGGTGGACAAGTGTCCGATGGCTTAGGAGACTGCAACATGCAGATGGACAGTTGTCCGATGGCATATTGGATATTGTTTAAATCAATCTTTTGGTCTTGAACATGATGTATATATGTATAATCCTATTTATGATGTAAGATGGACGACGAGTTAGTCGGCATCCTAATATTGAACATTGTAATTTTACTGATTATGGAAATGTTAAAGTTTCGACAAAATGGTTGATTACTTTTGTGTATATTACCTTTTGTGTTATGTCGAATAATTGAAATAGAAATTTAGAGATTATGTGTATTTTATTTCTATATCTTGAATTTTTATGTTGACTAGTCCATAGCGATTAACTGTCTATGACTATTGAATCGACATTCGGGAATATTTGTCGTTTTGTGCTTATGTGGCATTTGTGGATTTTTCGGTCTTTACAATACTACAATTTATGAATGTAACACTCTTTATTTCAAGAAACTCTATGGGCCCGTTTGGCGCCTGGAATTAACCTTGAATAGGCAGCTAATAATGCATGAATTAAATAATTCTTTGTTTGGTGCAGGATTTCTAATTCTCAAATAGGAAATTTAATTCTCGTTTCGAGGCTTATGCAAGAATAAATTAATTCCAAAAAAAACTTGGAATTATTTTTATTCTCGAATAACTCTATTCTTGAATTCAAAATTAAATCGCAATTGATATGTCATCGGGTCCGGGCGTTTGTAAATAGGGTTTTTTATGAATCGCCATGCTTGTAAACAGGTTTTCGTTAACGACGGTCTGCAGCTGCGCTTGGAATCCTGCCTGTGTCTGCAGCTGCGCTTGGAATCAGGTTTGTTGACATCCAACCTTCACATCGCACAATCTTCTTTTTAATCACAATTACATCTATCAAAGAATATCAATACTTTGCCGTGACAAAGTCTTGTCTGTCTCTTTACAGAACTCATATAACTTTATCTCAGAAATAATTTCAGGAAAAAAATTAATGACCTACGTCAAAGGAAGCTGAAAGAACATATCAAATTATGTGAGAAAAATGTGAGAGAAATTACAGACCTTATAGTGAAGAATTTACATATCGTATTCACAATTAAATCTATGTGCCGTGAAAAAATCAATCGTCGAATTTATAAAAAGCCCTAAATTTATTAGAGAAAAAATATCTGAAAAATCAGAGACCTTATTCAAAGATCTAAGCATATAT
>MU227811.1:1267028-1280458 GCA_018584345.1 Thuja plicata | reverse complement strand
TCTCTCTCTCTCTCTCTCTCTCTCTCTCTCTCTCTCTCTCTCTCTCTCTCTCTCTCTCTCTCTCTCTCTCTCTCTCTCTCTCTCTCAGGAGCCCTAAGAATACATATTATGGGTCCTAGTACACATTAAGGGGTCTTAAGGGGTTATTGGACACATTAATATGTCTTAGGACCCATTAAGACCCCTAAGATTTACTCTCTCTCTCTCTCTCTCTCACAAATTTTTTTGTTTGTCTACCTCATCTCCCTCCCCTCTTCCCTATCTTCCTTTTCTCTCCTTACTTAAATCATAGCTTGTTATTTAGGATTTGTCTTAGGGAGAAATAAACTTTTTTAATATAATTAAAATGTATATGCGTTTTGTAAGACTATGAACTTGTTGGATTTACCACCAATATGAACTTTGGGCATTTTTAATAGAACCCAAATGGGTTTTGACTAAACATAACTCATACACGTTATTTTGAGCTAAATTTTATTGCCAACAACCCAAAAAATACTATTGCAACTTGTTCAAGGCCCCACAATAGGTTCTCATGGTTTTATGGGACAATATTAGACAACGTAAGAGATTATTTTATCACATATGAGTTCAAATGATTTATTTATCTTATTTTTTAATTTGTTCTTGAAGTTATTTTTATTGTTAATACCTTTGATTATAACAAAATGATGAAAACTTGTAGTTTTTTTGGTAATTGATTGTCTAAGTTTTTGTAACAAATATTTGCAAAATGATATTATGTAGAACAATCGACAGTAACGATGGGAAAGAAAAAGAGAGGAAAAATAGAACAATAAGAAGCAAAAAAGGAAAGAAAAAGGGAGCATATGATGAGATTACATTACCAAAGAACAAGGGAAGGAGAAGGTACGTCATCTACACTATCTCAATTTGATGTACCAAACAAACCTTATGCAATTGAACAAGAAACAACACTGAATAATCAATCAAAAGAACATACACCAATTGAAATTGATGCGATGAATGCACCTAATAAAAATGATGAAAATATAATTCAAATTGATGTGATGAATGCACCTAATGCACATAATGAAGATGAAGAGCATGCACAAATCTTAACACCTAGATTTATTCGTAGAAAACCCAAGTTTCTAATTGACATTGATGAAAATATTTTGAAGCCAATGCTTGATAAATTTTTTGAACAAACTTGTAGAAGAATGGTTAAAATAATGTGGAATGACTATTTTGAAAGCTTAAATCAAACTGGAAGATGCCAATCAGTTGTTGAAATGGTTAAAAATCTAAAATTTAGAGAGACAATATAAATTTTGGGGTTAAAAATGTTAGAGTAAAAAGGTATTTTCACTTATTAATTAAATCACCTTTTTATCTCTAGTTTACTTAAGCTAAACTTTAGGCATGTTATAATTAATTCTTTTATTAATTATTCATGCAACCTAGGTTTCTCCACCTTTTGGTGTTTGATCTCCTTTATAGGGATTGATCTATTTGTATTTTGCAATTCCATTCCATTATTATTGAATCAATCAAGGATGTTTCCTCTTTACCTGATCATGTTCTATTACAATGGAGGTTCCAGTAGTTATTCTTTGACAATGTTTGCAACTTCATGCTTCAGAGGTAATCTACATATTCTTCCTTTGTTCCTATTCTTTCGGGACACTCTCTAGTTGGAGGCTTCTTCAGTCCTTTACTAGTCTTCATCTCTTTTCGGAGAGGGGTTTTTCCCACTGGTTTTTCTCCTTTTTCTCCTCTTTACAAAGATTTTTTGTACTTGGGTACTTGATCAGGTCTTGTTGTTAGGACCCATTTCCTGCTTTCATTAGTTGTTTCTAGGTTTTTAGCTTCTCCCTAAGTTTATCTTGGGGGGGGGGGTGTTAGAGTAAAAAGGTATTTTCACTTATTAATTAAATCATTATTGATTTAATTATTAAGACACCTTATTCACTTATTAATTAAATTATTATTGATTTAATTATTAAGTCACCTTTTTATCTCTAGTTTACTTAAGCTAAACTTTAGGCATGTTATAATTAATTATTTTATTAATTATTCATGCAACCTAGGTTTCTCCACCTTTTAGTGTTTGATCTCCTTTATAAGGACTGATCTATTTGTATTTTTCAATTTCGTTCCATTATTATTGAATTAATTGAGGATGTTTCCTCTTTACCTGATCATGTTCTATTACAATGGAGGTTCCAGTAGTTATTCTTCAACAGTGTTTGCAACTTTATGTTTCAGAGGTAATCTACATATTCTTCCTTTGTTCCTATTTTTCTGGGACACTCTCTAGTTGGAGGCTTCTTCAGTCCTTCTCTAGTCTTCATCTCTTTTCGGAGAGGGGTTTTTACCACAGGGTTTTCTCCTTTTTCTCCTCTTTATAGAGATTTTTTGTACTTGGGTACTTGATTAGGCCTTGTTGTCGGGACCCATTTCTTGCTTTCAGTAGTTGTTTCTAGTTTTTTAGCTTCTCCCTAAGTTTATCTTAAGGGGGGAGAGGGGGGGGGGGGGGGNTGTTAGAGTAAAAAGGTATTTTCACTTATTAATTAAATCATTATTGATTTAATTATTAAGACACCTTATTCACTTATTAATTAAATTATTATTGATTTAATTATTTTAAGTCACCTTTTTATCTCTAGTTTACTTAAGCTAAACTTGAGGCATGTTATAATTAATTATTTTATTAATTATTCATGCAAACTAGGTTTTTCCACCTTTTGGTGTTTGATCTCCTTTATAAGGATTGATATATTTGTGTTTTTCAATTTCGTTCCATTAGTATTGAATCAATTGAGGATATTTCCTCTTTCACAGATCTGTTGTTTCTGGCCTCCATAGCTTTTGCTTCTCTCTTTCTGTGACAGGTGTTTGCATGTAGGTGATCCTTGGGAGATGTGGGTTGAGGTTTTCATCAACTCCAATAAAAAACATCCAAAAATTATAGTGAAAGAACTATTGTGATAATTCTATTCGATGCATATAAAGGCATTGGTTCGACACGTACTAAAGATGCTAATGTTACTTGACATGTTATCACATCAACCATAATGGGAAAGGAAATGAATTTTTTTTGTTTAATAAGAAAAACAAGCAAGTCATTAAAGATAAGTAGAACAACATTATGAAATGTCTTAGGGATGCGGGACAAAATTGAGGATCCTAACAATAATTCTCTTTGAACATTCTCAGGTAGACTTCCACACAAAGACAAGGTTGTTGTTGATGCACTAAGAACATTAATTAATTTTTTTTGGCATGCCAACACAAGGATTTTTCCCAACCAAAGAGATGTTGTTAGAAGGTGAATTGGATCTAAAAATTACGAGCCACATCCAAAACACTTTTTAGATATGACTCAAACACAATTTTAAGAAATATTTCTTTAAAGCTTTCCTCAAATTAAAATTAGTCAAAGATTTTTTAAAATGGAAAAACCATTTTATGTTAAGATTAATCATGCACATACTACGATGTTATAAGATGACGTGTTTGATTTTTTTTGTCTAAATGTGGCGGTTCACAACATTTGCATAGATGCCTACACCTAAAGAGAACACATGAAATTGGTAAGAAACTAGTTTCTTTTGCAAAATACAAGTCAATCACATAGGGTGTTAAATATGGAAAATAATTGAAGAGACCTGTGAGTTAGTGAAAAGGGATATATGCGTAGTTAAATTTATGAAGATTTTTCAAGAGAAACTATTTTATGAGTACATAGCTCATACACATATAGATTGGTAGTTAGATGAGAAATTCAAGTTATGTAAGGACACTTTTCCTCTCAATAATATTGTCTCTATTGTTGATTTTGCTGAGAATTATACACTAGAACCTCAAAATAAAATGCAACCTATGTATTACAATTCTACACAAGTTACAATTTTTGTACATATAGCATTCACACATGCACATGATAGCACATATGAGGATATAAAGGTTCTAAGAGAGTATCACATCTATATCAATGACGATTAGAGACATTCATCAGGGTTTGTGCAAGGATGCTTTAAATTTTCCTATGATATTTTAAGGGAAAGAGATATAAAATACAACCAACACATAATATGGTCAGATAATTGCACCTCACAATTCAAGAATGCAAGGATGCTCTATTGGTTGACTAAGATACATGTGACAAGTGGTGTGTAACATTTTTGGAATTTTACTGAGGCTAGACTTGGAAAGGGAGAGCATGATGGTGTACAAAGGTGGTGTCATGTTAATAGATGCAAAAATGATTGCACAATGGTGTACTTCTATGATGGGACCAATTAATGTAGGTAAGTCTATGGTTTATAGATATTTTTGGTTGATACATGAATCTAACATTGAAGACTGTCTAGATTGTTGTACACTTACATGATCAAGTGACATGCATTCATTTAGAAGTTCAAATAAAATATCATTAGTTATTTATAGTATACATATTGCATGTTTTTCTCTCATGTATGATTTTTTTGTGGGAAGGATGTGAATCAAAAGAGTGGGTTGACCAATGCTCTTGTAGACCTTTGTAACCCTTGATACATATCAATTGCCCAGAGCACTACAATTGAACTAGATGGAAGCATCAATGAATTTTAACCATGTATCTGACATAGTTGAACCAGGTAATTTTTTAAATTTATTAATTAGGTAAAATCAATTTTAAACTCATTTTATTACACTTTATATTGATTTTGGTATTAACTCATCCCTCCATAAAATGCAGTCCATGTGTATGCAGTTTTTGTAGATGAGAATAATGAAGAAGGAACACATTACTTTTTGTGTCGTATTGAGGCCAAAAAAAATTGACGGCTGTAGTCGTTGGTGGAGATGGTATTAAGTGTTAGAGCAATAAGATATTTCACTTATTAATTAAATCATTTTTATTTAATTATTAAGTCACTTATTATCTCTAGTTCACTTAAGCTAAAGTTTAGACATATAATAATTAATTATTACCATGCAACCTAGGTTTCTCCCCTTTTAGGGTTTTGATCACCTTTATAAGGTTTTGATATCTTTGTAATTATTATTCGCTCTCTGAATGAATATTTCATCTGTCAGATCATTTTGAGTTGTGTCTCTATTCTTTGCTTTTGTGACAGATTTTTTGCTGCAATGGATCTTGGTGACATATTTCTTTGAATTCTAACATGGTATCAGAGCCTTGCTGTTACAACCCGTTCTTGAGTTTTTTGAAGATTTTTTTGGACCGCTGAGGGTTTCAAGTTTTTAGAGTTTTTTTGTGTGGATCTGGGGGGAGCTATTTTTTGGAGCACTTTGGGCACAAAATGACCTCACAGTTGCACTCAAAAGGCCCAAAAACCCCTATTTCCATATAAGACAGATCCAATTAGGATACAATTACATTTTGAGGCAAATTTGTTTGCATATGGCCCTATTTTGGGCACACACGTCGAGGTAGAAGTACAAAAATTGTAAAAAAAATTTTAAAAATAGTTTTGGGCGCACCGCCAAGCTATGTGCTTAGCCCATTGAGTTGCACGCTTGGCTTGCACCGCCTAGCCACAAGTAGCGTCGTCCACTGCCCAGATCCGCCACCACCACAGAGCCACCAGGCTCTATTTTTTTCCTTCTAGGGGTCACGTCATTTTTTTGCTCATAACTTGAGAAAATAGAGTCATTTTTCACCAAACAAGATATCACCAGAAAGATGGTTTCAAGCCTGATCTAATTTTCCACATTTGGTTTTCTGATTTTTCTGACTTGCAGGGTTTTTTTTCAGTCAAATTTAGAGTTCCTATTTGCACTCCAGGAGCCATATCTTGCTCATCTAGACTTTGTTTTCTGACTTCCGCACATTGTTGGAAATCTAAATCTATTATCCTTGTTATTGTATGGGTCTCATCTCCAGAATATTCTCTAGGTACATTTTCTTCAAGTTTTTTGTTTTTTTTTGCGATTTGGTGAATATCTTGGATGTTTAAGGTCTTGAGATCATTTTCCTTCCATGGGATGAATTATTTTTAGCTGTTACTTATGTTCCTACAAATTTTTGTCATTCCTGAGCATTGTAGACATCTATTTCTGTAACATTTCTTTTTTGCAAACACACTGAGATAAAGTGTCATTTATTGCATACTTGGGATCTTGATTGTTTTGTGCTTGTTTGTACTTGCACTACATTATAAAGTGTCATTGGGGGGGGGGGTGTTAATCTACCTTTGTCAAGTGAGTTTTCCTTCCATGATGTTAACATCATGATGTGTGTCAAGAGATTGATCATCCACGACACCATCCTTTATATGTGTTTATACTTTCTTTGACATCCAATTGTTCTTGGCAGTCTAGTTCAGTGTACCTATCATGCCTCCCCTCTCCCTGCTTAGCATTATGAGAGGGTATCTCCTATTGGTTCTAATGCTTCCTTGGTTTGATGGAGTGAGCTATGTATTCAGTATTTGTTCCTATGTATTGGGCAAATGTAGTGGCTGGGTACCTATGCATTTCAGTGAGATGGATCATTTTTCATATGGACACGTCTTTCATTCCTATTTTGGAGGCATCCTTTCATCTTTTGATCAACTCTTTAGACTTTGGTGTTTTTTTCCATCTGTATCTTTGAGTTCCAATGTTTGCCTTTGTTTTCCATCTTGATTCAAGTAGTGTCATTTGAGGGCACTCATGCAGATTACAGTCTTCTCTACCTGATCAAATTCTATTATAGTGGAGGTTCCAACAGTTATTGTTTGACAATTTTTTCAACTTCACGCTTCAATGATGTTCTTCATGTTCATCTTTTGATCAACTCTTCAAACTTTGGTATTTATTGTCATCTGTATCTTTGAGTTTCGATGTTTGCCTTTGTTTTCCATCCTAATTTGAGTAGTTTCATTTGAGGGCACTCATGCAGATTAAAGTCTTCTCTACTTAATCATGTTCCTATTTTCCTGGGACATTCTCTAGTTTGGAGGCTTCTTTAGTCTTTCACTAGGCTTCATCCCTTTTCGGAGAGGGGTTTTTCCTACTGAGTTTTATCCTTTTCTCCTCTTTATTAGAGATTTTTTGCACTTGGGTACCTGATTAGGCCATGTTGTCGGGACCCATTTCCTACTTTCAATAGTTGTTTCTAGGTTTTTAGCTTCTCCCTAAGTTTATCTTAATGGGTGGGGGGGGGTGTTAGAGTAATAAGACATTTCACTTATTAATTAGATCATTTTGATTTATTAAGTCACTTATTATCTCTAGTTCACTTAAGCTAAACTTTAGGCATATAATAATTAATTATTTTATTAATTATTATCATGCAACCTAGGTTTCTCCCCTTTTAGGGTTTTGATCACCTTTATAAGGTTTTGATCTCTTTGTAATTGTTATTCCCTCTTTGAATGAATATTTCATCTTTCAGATCATTATGAGTTGTGTCTCCATTATTTACTTTTGTGATAGGTTTTTTGCTGTAGTGGATCTTGGTGATAGAATTCTATGAATTCTAACATTAAGTACCCAACATGATGTATTTTTTGTGATAGGGACATGGATTAGAAGGTACCCTATCCAAAAAAGTAATGTGTGGTTGTTTCAGGACTTTGAGACACATAGACATATTCTTCATTACTCTAACCTTGTTGTTGCAACAAATATTCAATTGAATAAGTATCAAGGTAGACCTATTAACAAGAATTTATGGAAAGTTCATGAATCTGACCACATGGAAATACTTGACACAATAAGGTTTAGAGATGATCCATAAGTTTCACTTGATTAATTTTGGGTCATCTACAAGAATGATTCTACAAAATGGTAGAATGATGTTGATAATTTTGTATATAATTTTTTGTGAAATGTTATAAATTCACTTTTTTGTATATATAAATGGTCATGAGCTTATCTACATGCATACTTGGAGGCCAAATTTTGTATATATAAATGGTAAGAAGTTGTCATGTGAATATTTAGATGCCAAATTTTATATATATAAGTGGTCATGGGCTGATTTCTAAATATTGAAAGGCCAACTTTTATATATCTTAATGTGTACCATTTGATTATAAATACATAAATAAATTTTGTATCATTACATTTGTACAATGACACCTTCACTTGTTCTTGTAGGCTACTTACATTTGTACTATTTTGGTATATGCTCTCATGTTTCTCTATATTGGTTCTTGCTATTGGATTGTCCCTTCATGTTAGTAATTGATTGCTTTTGGATTGTCTATATCTAGGTTGACAAATAAACCCCCCTTCTTAAATCTGTACATTGCTTTAAGAAAAATGAAGTGACAATAGGATATAAGAAAGTGCATGCTTTTCACCCCACTCTTTAGATATTTAAACTACACAAAATGACTCCAAAATCTATGCCAATAACACTTGCAAACCCTCAATAACAATAGGTACTCCAATGTTTATATTGTCCACACAAGAAATACCTGGACCCTATTAGCCCTCCAAAATGACTATTCTCTCCATAACTTCTTGATGCACAGGATAATGTGGTAAATGGACAAATAATGTCAAGTTTCACAATAAAAGGGAAAACTACACCAATCTCAAGCCCAAGACAACTTCACTTGACCAAGTGACCTTGTAAGATTGCATCTCTGGCTCATCAAGACAATGGTAAAAAGTGATTTCATATCAAATCAAGTCATGACCAAACCTCATATTTAATTTACACAAAAACAAGTTTCTTGCCACCATTGACACTATGGTCAAATAGGCTACAAACACCTATTTTTGTTCAAGACTTCAAAATGCTTGAAAAAACCATGGATACATCTCAAACCAAGTAAATGTGACATAAATGGACTAACAAAACCCTCCAATACTTATGGTTACTTTATATTGTCCACACAATTAGGCCTAGAATTTAGTAGCTTCGCAAACAAATTTTTTTGACCATAACTTCAAAAAAGACCTGATATCCCAACTGTAAAAACAAATTTGAGTAGCCATTTGGATTCTTTAAAACATAGAAAAAATAAAGGTAGGGTTTTTTTTGTAAAGTGTCTTTAAAAAATGGACTACTCAGTTATTCTTAAGGCCTAATTAGGCTTGTATGCAATGGGGTTTGTTGGCTCTCTACACTCATGACCACAAAAACTTATTCCAAAGGTTGTGTCACAATATATATGGTTTGTACATACTCACCAATTTGCTTCCCACTCTTTCCCAAGGCCATTTCATCAAACCCTCTCTTGTAATGGCTTTGAAGGCATCAAAACATGGTAAAATAAGTCTAGGGCATCCCCATATAATGTGAAAACCTTTACCAAATCTCCTGCAACCTTGGAAAAACATCAAATACAAGTATACAATCTCTTTTTCCAACTTAAAATATATTTCAACGGTGCAATAATGAGAAACTCATTTTTTTCCTCCTATCAAACCTCCAAACAAGGGTTTCAAATATACAAGTATCATTCTTAAACCCTAATAGAGTCATTCAATATTGGAACAAAGAGTACAAGGCCTCCATAGATGTTCCAAAACCCCCATGTAATGACATAACACTTTCACAAATGATTAACTATACTCATCAAATAAAAGGATTACATTACTTTATAGATCGCTTCAGTTTATATTGTAATAAAATGATATATTTCTTCACTTTATACTGTAATAATGGTTCATTTAGTGGAAAAACATCAAACACAAGTATACAATCCATTTTGGCAACTTAGAAGATTTTTCAATGGTGCAATAATGAGGAACTCACCTTTTTCCTCCTATCAAACCCCCAAACAAAGGTTTCAAATAGAAAAAATATTGTCCTAAAAAAAGCATTCCGAGTCTTCAAAAACCAAGATAGGTTATTACATAGGGGCCTAACATGAACATATAGGTTCAAACAAATCATGTGTAAGTGTCATGGTTTGCAATAAATAGTCCCTCAAAGTTTGACGATTTTATACTCTTAGGGCACACAAGGGACATCATCGATAGGGTATGTTGTCGAGTATTTCAACATGTCAAGATGAAAAACGGGATAATTAATAGGGTAAAAAAACCCAAAAAAATGTGATTGGGGTGTCATTTTGTTCCCACAATGAACATAATACGATATAGGCTACCTGTCAACTTTGTATTGAGTGCATCCGACAATTTTGCATGAATAGAAAAATTGTTTCCCTACAAAACCAACTCTGAGTCTTGAAAAAATGAGATAGGTTATTGTAGAGGGACCTAACATGACCATATAGGTTCAAATGGATCATGTAGAAGTGTCATGTTTTGCGAGAAACAATCTGTCAAAGTTTGACAATTTTATGCACTTTGAGCACACAAGGGACATCGTTGGTAAGGTATGCCACTGAGTGTTCCAGCATGTTGAGAGGAAAAATAGGACCCTTCCTAGGGTAATACCACCCAATTTGATGCAATCCCAATGAAATTTCATGCCCATGATGAATAAAACACTATATAGGCTACCTAACAACTTTGCACTGAGTGCATTTGACAATTTTTGTATGAATAAAAAATTGTTGCCCTACAAAAACTAACCAAGTCTATAAAAAATGAGATAGGTTATTATAAAGGGTCCTAACATGACCCTATAGGTTCCAAAAAATCATGTGGAGGTGCCACATTTTGTGAGAAATAGTCTGTCAAAGTTTGACAATTTTATGTACTTAGGGCACATAAGGGACATCGTCGGTAGGGCATGTCGTTGAGCGTTCCGACACGTCAACAGGAAAATTCAGACCATGTATAGGGTAAAACCATATAGATAGATGTGATCATGGTGTCAGATAGTTCCCACGACAAATAGAACGAGATATACACTACCTATCAAGTTTGCACTAAGTGCATCTGACAATTTTTTCATGAACAAAAAAAATGTTGCCCTAAAAAATGACTTTGAGTCCTCAAAAACTAAGATAGGTTATTATAGAGGGGCCTAACACAACCCTATAGGTTTAAAATATCATGTGTTGGTGCCACATTTTGCCACATATACACTTATTAATTAACCAAGGAATTCCCAATAACTTCAAGTCAGGAGTCAAACCAGAATTCCATCAAAGTTTGATGGTTTTATGCACTTAGGGCACACAAGGGACATCATCGGTAGGGTATGCCACTAAGGGTTCTGACATTTCAAGTGGAAAAATGGGACCATTCCTAGAGTAAAATCACCTAATTGAAGGCGATTGCGATATCGATTTGTGCCCACGATGAATAGAACATGATATAGGCTACTTGACAACTTTGCACTGAGTGCCTCTGACGATTTTTGCATGAAAAAAAAATGCTACCCTATAAAAATGTCTCCAAGTATTCAAAAACCAAGGCAAGTTATTGTAGATGGGCCTAACACAACTCTATAAGTTCAAACAGATTGTGTGCAGGTACCACGATTTGTAAGAAACAATCCGTCAAAGTTTGATAATTTTATGCACTTAGGGAAAACAAGGGAGATCGTTGGTAGGGTATTTTGTTGAGAATTTTGACGTGTTGAGAGGAAAAATGGGACCATAAATAGGCTAAACCCACCCAACCAAATGCAATTGCAGTGTTGGTTCATGCCCACGATGAACAAAACACGATATAGGCTACCTAGAAACTTTACACTGGGTGCACCTGGATATTTTTGCATGAATAGAAAGATGCTTCCCTAAAAAAATGACTCCAATTCTTCAAAAAATGAGATAGGTTACTTTAGAGGGGCCTATTATCAATCAGGATTGCACCCGTAGCCAATATAAAATTAACTATCTTGTTGAAACATGGAAACACTCTTAGATTGGGGGTAATATATGGAGAGAGTGAATCTTTGAGTTATGGGTCAGATTCCTTGGTATTTCACCTAAACTAACTTTCTACAAAGGAAAGGGGTAAGAAGGGAACATGTAATAAAACTTTAACCCTAGAAGGTGATGAACCAAAATACTTAACCAAGCATGCACAAAAACAACTCTCACAACTTAACTCTCACATACACAAATCAACCTCATATGCCTCTACATCATCAATTTATAAGAATATTTAAATAAAATGTGATTTTAGAAGAAAGAACTTGACTTCTTCACAACTTCAAATCCTATTTCTTACTAATACAACCAGCGAAAACTTTAGTGTCGATTATTCACCAATTGGTGAATGTCGCATGTCGGCGAGCGGGGAATTGGTGATTTTTTTTCATATATTAGGTTGACCCTATCACCCGACAATTATTAATATTGGGACCAATGCCTGGGCCCATCGCCCATCACTTTATTTAATAATCTACTTTTCTTACACATCATCGCCAATGGAATCTAATTTTTGGTCCCTGTAAATTTTGAAAATTTGCCTATAATTTATACTCTACCCAAATGGACGGCCTATATTCACCAATAGTTTTATTCATTTATATTTATAGGCTGCCCCAAATTTCCCTGGCATTTTGTCGATGCATGTGTCAAGCCGACCCAAATTTTCCAACTTTATTAATCATTCCTTCGTATTGGACAACCCATAATTGCCTCACAAATAATGCAAGACGTGTTAAAATTATGTAGGCTTCACCAAATTTGTATACCTTGACCTAATACCTCCCATCAAATTCACCAAATAAGGATATTATAAAAAAATTTGATCGATAGAAAAGTTTCAGACTGTTGAGTGCAATTGCGTACTGCATTGGCGAGTAGCAACTGCAATTTAATTTGAGGCAAAGGCAAGTGATACTTATTCTGTGACCCTGTAATTTTGAGTTCATTACTATTTAGTGGTAACTGGTAACCAGTTAGGGAACATTGGTGACAGGGAGACCTCAGACATGATTTTAGGGCCAATAAATCCAGAATCATATATATATATATATATATATATATATATATATATATTATAGTCTATTGTCACTTCTTCAACAATTTAACATTTTTTTTTTTGCAGTGGAAGTCGTTGGAGAATGGAAATGTCAAACAAAAATAAGGGTAACAATAATAAGGATAAGGCTCCTGCAAGTGGGGAAAGCCAAGAGAAGCCAGCAAAATGTAGAACCTTATCATCATACTTTGGTCATGGTGTTGGAAATGTTTCTGTCCAAAATCGGGAAGCTGATTCATCACAAGTAGATTTTGAAGATTCACAACTTGAAACTACATGACATATTGAAGAGGTAGGAGAACTTGATATCTCAGATCACGATGAACTTGAAGAGGATTTTCAGTTAAATACCCAGAGTAGCCATAATGATATAATCGACTTGGATGAGACTGAGAATGTCAGAGATGATGATGGTGCAAGGAAAAAGAAAAGAAAAATAATTCAAAAAATGATCGAAAGTGGGAGTTGTTGAGGAATTTTCAAATAGAATGGGTGTCAAAGTATCCATTCATTGAACCAGTAGACAATCCAATTGAAGGTCAACCTTTGGTAGAATGCAGATGTAAGATTTGCACCAAGATAAATAAGAAGGAAAAGAGGTTGCAGTTAAAAATTGACACCATAGAGAAGCATATGGGTAAAGTTTACGAAAAGAAAACCAT
>MU227811.1:1152427-1214693 GCA_018584345.1 Thuja plicata | reverse complement strand
ATCATAGTTAGCATGATTAATAATTAGAAAGGTATCATTATGTGTGTGTGTGTGTGTGTGTGTGTGTGTGTGTGTGTATATTAAAGTGTTCTTTATTATTATTATTATTATTATTATTTTAATATATATACATAACTTGGATATATATAATTACTAATAATGTTGATTATAAAAATTGATTAAGAGAATCGATTATATAAACTACCATATATTAATCTATTCGATCATATGAATCGATTATTCTAATCATATATTTAAATTGATTATGAGAAATCAAATTATGAATTAATTATAATCTGAGAACAAATCAATTATATAAATTGATTGTTGATTATCACTATATCAAATTATTGAAGATCGATTAAACCAATCCTTATTATGATCGATCTCATTGATTAGTCAATCGATATTGAGTATCGTTTATGTATTTTATGCATCATATTGATATGGATATTGATAAAGTTTATAGTGTTGTTTAATAATAATACAACCATTGATTATGAGAATCGATTCTTTTGTTTCATCGCTGACAACCGAATAGTTAGAGGAGCATGCCGCTATGAAGAGGCATGACTCCACGTGAATTTTTTTCACGTGGAGGCATGACTCTTCATAGGCATGCCTCCTCATTATGTTATATATATGGGATGCATATCGATTCAAAAGTTGAAGTACAGAAATTGAAAGTGCAAGACAAATACATTGATATTCATAGAATATATATTGTAGATCAAGATTAATTAATTTTTGAATTAATGGTATTCATTCCTAATCAACAATGATCTTCTTGGCAAGTTGGAAAATACGTCCTACATAGTTGTGTGACAACAATAAGAATAAAATTAAAATTCTTCTACTTTCGAATCTGATCAAACTTTAACATGGTATCAAAGCAGGTGCGAGGAAAAGATCAGATCAGATTTCCAAAAGTAAGGCAATCTAACTACCATAAATATTTTTAAAATATTACATTTGTCAAGATGGTGAATGGAGTTAGACTTGAAGACGGACTTGAAAGTGCTTCAAACTTTGTAGCTTGGAAATTTCGAATGATGCTTATATTAAAAGAGCACGAGTTAAATACGATGGTAGAAAATGCATACCCTAAACCTAGTGGGAAAGATGAAAAGATTCAATGGAAAAGAACAACACCAAAGCAATAGAATTATTGGTAAACGGAGTGAAAGATCACATAGTGCCCATTATCACCAAATTAGACTTAGCATATGCTATGTTAAAAGCCCTAGAAGACATGTTCGAGATCAACAACGGTAGTAGGGTTCTTGATCTTAAAAATCAACTTCACCACATGAAGATGAATCGGGGAGAGACTATCACATCATACTTTATGAGGATAACGGATTTAAGACATCAACTCTCCACAATTGGTCATACTTTTGATAGTAATAAATTAACAATGATAGCCCTAAATGGACTTCCTGTCTCATGGGAATCATTTATTCAAGGAGTAATTGGTCACTCCAAAATTCCTAAATTCGATTGATTGAAAATAGACTGCATTCAAGAAGAGTCTAGATTAATGACTAGAGGGATTAGTATGTGGTGCGGGAGCACCTAGGCTAAATATAGTCCCTAAGTTTTTGTAGTTTCTTATACTGACCCTAGTCAAGTAAGTAGGTTTTAAATTTGACCTTAGAATGTCTTGAAAAGTGTGTTCCTAGGTGGATTAGACTAGGTTCAATCCAACCTAGGTGTTTATTGCTTTCTAGTTGTTAGAGCTAGATTAGACCTAACGTGGGAAAATGGGTGTAAAAGTGTCTAAAAGCCTTTAAGGCTTAGGAAAGGGTAGGACAGTACCTAAAATGGTTCCTAGATTCATTCTACACCATTCTAGACCGAATAGAGACCCTTAACTACAATTATGCCAAAAGATGTAATGTTGTCATAATGTTGCTTGACAACATTTTAGTAACTTTTTATGTTACATGACAACAAATGGAAAAAATGGATTCCTTTCGAGGAAACATGATGGGTAGTTTCCATAATGGCCTAGAATCATGGGCATGGAATGTTAAGGCAAAATAGATCCCATTTCACGAGGCATAGTCTGGAGAAGTGAAATTTTTGAAGTGAATGAAAGCTCTGTGTTCTGGTTTTCAGCAACAGTGAACTTGCATTGAGTGTGAATGTGATCAGATGGATTGAAGTGTGAAAGTTAGTGTTTTTTATGTGTATTATAAATAATCCTAAGTACTTTTTTTCAGTAACATGGTGGTTTTGAGTTCATTTGTTTAGCTTAGTAAATTATTTTGTAATTAGTCTAGTTGCTGGTGTAGTTTAGGTAGTTTTTGGTTTCATGGCTCCCCCATAGAATCCAACCGGGGAAATCATTTGGGTATGGATGAATATGGTAGGTGAGCCTTTGTACATTGTAAATATGTAGGTAGGAGGTTTGAAGAGCCAATTTTCAATTTTTAAATTCATGCCCTAGGCGAGCACTGAGTGACCAGTTAGTGGTTTGACAGAGTGAAACATGTGTGCATTTGTAGGGGAATGAGTGAGTGCTCCAAACCAAGTGTGGTTTCAGAGAGTTAGTACACCTAAAGACACCTATAAGTGATATTAGGCCTTTTCCAATCCATCTACTTATATTTCTAGGTAGAAATCAGTGGACTGCACATTTCTAGCCTAATTAGCCCTATTTGTCCTACATTTCAGGATTCTACTGTACGGACAACTTAGGTACCAAAGACCTAAAAAATATTAAGGGTATTGGAAAAGGGTATCTATATCTCAAGTTATTTTGTGGGGTTATTTAGAATTTTGGAGAAAGAATTGAGAAAAAACCTCTGTGTAGGGCTAATTGACTAATTAGGCCTATTAGGACCAAAAGGAGAGTCAATCATGAACTTGATTGATTAAGGCTTGATGTCCCATTCCAATGGACTCAGAAGGATTTCAATTAGTTATTTCAATGATGGATACACCCCCTGCAACACTTGCGAAGATTTTGTGAACAATTTTCACTTGGAGTCATCCAAGGTAGAGTGAATATTTGAAGGTAACCTTAATGGTAGTGATCCCTCAAGGTGAAGCACACAAAGACTAACTCTTGGAGTTGAGTTAGGGTAGTCTTGGGATAGAAGAGAAAATACTATCAATGTCCTATAAGTGAGCTTAGGATCTAGGAAAGGCTAGGAAAAGTAGAGTCCTAGATAAGGGATTGTGCAAGCACACCTTGGAGTATCTCTATCAGTATGAATTCCACAAAAGAAGACATTCAGATTCTAACCACTCAATCTTAGAAAATAAGGAAGAATACTAAATTCAAAAGGAAAGAAGGGCAGTAGAGACAAGTGAGATAAAATCATTTAAGAAAAGGATGGGCCTATCTAAAGTGCAAAGCTATAGATGTGATAAATATGGCCATCTTGCAGTAAAGTATCCTGATAGACCTAAACCCCAAGTTTCCTTCGCTGAAGTTAGTAAAACAAGCATGGTATGGATTAAAAAAAACTTCTATTTTAATCTTCCCTATCTATTCAAGTTTCACAGAACTTAAACACCTGGGTGATAGACAATGGGGCTTCTCGACACATAACAGGCTTCAGAGAACATTTGGATTCCATAGATGAAAATTCTGATGAATAAGTAACTATTGGAGACGATACAAATTATCCAGTAAAGGGAATTGGGACCTACACCATCAACCTCAAAACATGCATCTCACTCCAACAAACAAGTGTGCTATTTGTACCCGTGATCAAAAGAAATCTAGTCTCTATTTCAACACTTGAAGACAAAGGGTACAAAATTAATTTCATGGAAGGGAAATTACTAGCTTGGCCCAAGAACTCAAACATCAATAATGCTCATACTATTGGAACAAGGCATGGATGTATCTACAATATATGTAATTCTCCCTCTAAAGCCTTAATACACGAGTCAACCAATGCAAATTAAATTTGGCACAAGACACTAGGACATTTTTATTTTTGTGGCTTACCCTCTTTAGAGAAGATGGTAACATGACTACCTAAGTTCAAACCTGAACATGAAGGGACTTGCAAAAGTTGTGCATTAGGGAAGAACACCAAAATAACCTTTCACAATAGTGAAAGTAAATCTAAAATTGTACTAGAACTTGTTCATTTTGATTTATGTGGACCTATGTATGTTCCCTCCATGGGAGGATTTTTGTATTATATTATGTTTGTATATGACCACTCTAGGAAGACATGGATATACTTTCTAAAATGTAAAGATTCTAAAGAAATTATTATGAGGTTTAAATAATTTAAGGCTCTTGTAGAAAACACGTCGGGGAAGAAAATTAAAACACTAAGAAGAGACAATGGGAGAGAATACACTTTAGAATTCTTTCAAAATTTTTGTAAAATGTTGGGATTAAGAGGGAGCTCGTTATTCCCTACAACCCTCAACAAAATGAAGTTGTGGAATGAAAGAACATTACTATTGTCGAGGTTGCAAAATCCATGATGCATGATCAAAACATAGAAACTTATCTTTGGGATAAAGCTTCTAGTACTTTTGTATACATTCATATTAGATGCCTACACTCCCATCTAGAAAACAAAACCCCTGAAGAAGCATTCACTGGATTTAAACCTAATATAAGTCACCTAAGAATGTTTTCATTGTCCAATTTACATTCACATTCCTAAAGAGAAAATATCTAAATTAGAACCTTCCAGGGAGAATGGAATTCTTTTTGGGTATAGTGAAACTTCTAAAGCCTACAGAGTTTACATTCTAGGGTAAATAATGCCTTCCTAAATGGAGTGATTAAAGAAGAAGTATACCTAGAGAAACCTGAAGGATTTGTAGTGCATGAGAAATAGTCTCATGTTTGCAGATTGAAGAAAATACTATATGGTCTCAAACACGCTCCTCAAGCTTGGTATGAAATTATAGATCATTATCTATCAAAACTTGGTTTCTCCAAAAATGATGCAAACCCAAATCTCTACTTCAAGGTAATAAATGGAGACATGTTCATTATGATTCTTTATGTTGATGATTTTTTAATCACAAGAGAAGATCATCTCATCACTAAGTGCAAACAAGATCTTGCATCAGAATTTGACATGAAAGATTTAGGAATTCTTCACTACTTCCTAGGTTTAGAAGTATGACAACAGAATAATGACATTATTCTAAATCAAGGGAAGTGTACCATTGACATCCTGAAAAGATTTGATATGATGGATTGCAAGCCTATGTCTAATATGATGGAGACAAATTTGCACAAACTAAAAGAAGCAGTTGTTGACTCAAAAATTGAAGATCTTGCTCTCTACAGATAGATAATTGGATCTTTGATGTCCTTGGTAAACACCAGACCAGATATTTGTTATGCAATGAATGCACTTGGTTCGTTCATGTGTGAACCAAAGCAATTATATTTGGTAGCAGCTAAACACATCTTAAGTTATCTTTGTGGCACAATAAGATATGGCTTAAGATATAAAGATGTAGATCTTAACTTGCATAGGTATACTGATTTAGATTGGGCTGAAAATATTGTGGATTGGAAAAGAACCTCAGGATGTCGCTTCAGTTTAGGATCAACTATGATATCCTGGTTCAGTAGAAAGCAATCATCGATGGCTTAGAGCTCCATAGAAGCATAGTATATTGTAGCATCTATGGGAGCAAAAGAAGCAGTATGGTTGACGAAACATCTAGTTTGATTATTTGGGAAACCACTAGATCCTACCATCATTCATTATGACAACCATAGTTGCATAAAAATCTCCTTGAACTCAAAATTTCATAACAGATCCAAACACATTGAGATACCTTATCACTACATTAGAGACATGGTGGAAAAAATGTAGTTGAGTTGAAGTATGTCAGTACATATGACCAGACAACAAACATCCTCACCAAACCTCTTGCAAATATAAAGGTAGAATACTTCAGAGGTAAGCTTGGTATGATTGTAATTAATAAGGATGAGTCTTGACATATTTTATTATTGTACTAATAAAATGTTTCTATTTTATCATGAGTGTTATTTCATGACTTTATGGACCCTGTGTACATCATTAAGAAGTGATGACTTCTAAATGATTATCACTTGTACTTCTGGTAGTTATTGCAAGGTTACGATCTTACAATAACTTGATCTTCTATCATGATTGATGTCATATGGTTGATATCTAAGTAGATCATGATATATCATATCTTGTAAATCAATATCAAATGAGAGATGAATATCATCATATTGATATCTACAAGTTGTATTGTATAGATATGTCATGGTGGATTAACATCCATGGATAAACCATGAATTTAATATCCATATGGTAGGTATCATATGGTTGATACTTGTGCACATAACTTATGGATATTATGAATAATTGGTGAATATCATGAGACTTGATATTTATAGACCATTACTGATCTAAATTATGAAATCAGATTACAATACCTGGTGTGATACTTGCGGTATTGTTAAGTTCAAAGTAGAAAAACCATGAAGATTAACAACAGAATTGCAAGCCAAAAAGTGACCCATTTTATTCAAAATTGGAGTTTATAAAAATATGATGGATCCCAAGGGTCACTAGAACCCCTTGGAAAATAAATGAAGATTCATCATAATGTTTATCATAAATAAACTATCAAAAACTACAAAAAATATAAAAAAAACTACATATAAAAATAGGCCCACTTGGAGAAGGCATAACTTTCTAGTCCTAGCTCGAAATAGCAAATTTTTTTCTCCATGGGAAAGGTGATTCCTCCTAGAGACGTCGAGGCCCAAAATTTCCCCAAATACCTTCAAAATTACAGTTTGCTAAAACATAGAAAATACCAAAAAATTGGATTTCAGTATTTTCCCAATTCCATCATGGACTATGCTCTGATCATTCCTCCCCCTTGTGAGGTAATGGGCCCCATTGCACTAATTTTCTGCAACATATGAGGATTTTTTTCTTCAATTTGTTCCTTAGTTAACTACTTGCCTTGATTAGAATGTTGACCAACTCGAACAACCCAGTAAAGAGGATTGTTCTGATTTCTCAAAGTCTTTAAAATGAATTCAGTAACATGGTTACACTGAACTGGAGCAGTAGTAGATGAATTTAATTATGTTTCTTGAATGTGTTTAGTAGATTGGGAATTTTCCAACAAAGGAGGAAAATAGGGTCTCAAAAATTCCACATTGAAAAATGGATGCAGTCCCAAAAAGGATGGCAAATTAAGTTCAAAAGCATTCTCACCAACTTGTTTCACAATAGTATACAGGCCATAACGAAGTAGACAAAGCTTCCTATTTGGTATGTGAAGGTTCTCTTTCTGAAGATGTAACCATACCTTGTCACCCATTTGAAACTGATGAGGATTTCTATGTTCATCACACCTTTACTTATACTTTTGATTACTCTGCTCCAAAATATCATGAACTTGCTGCTGTAGGTATCTAATGTTATCGATGAATTTTTTTTCTTTATCTACCTCCTTTTCAACATTCAATATATTATCTGATTGCAGAACTGTTAGTGCTACATCCATATGTGCCAATGGATGATACCCAAGACAAACCTCAAATAGACTATGCCTTTTAGTACTATGGAGTGCATGGTTGTAGTTGTGTTGCACGTAGGGTAAGCTTTCATACCATGTGCAAGGATGTTTTGAATGATATATCCGTAAGATATGAATGATCATTAAATTCACCACTTCTATTTTCCCATATGTTTGGGGATGGAATCTTGTGGACTTTGTCAACTTTGTGTCCATTTTAGCCCATATAAGTGTAGACCAAAAATTGTTGATAAACCTGCTATCCCTATCATAAATAATGCTTTTTGGAAAACCAAAATGAACCCAAACATGTTCAAAAAATAACTTGGAAGTCTCTTATGTTGATATCATCTTTCTACATGCCACCATGATAGCCATTTTAGAAAACCTATATACCACAACATATACACAATCATGCCCTTGCCCGGTAGTTGGAAGTCCAGACATAAAATCCATTAAAATAGACTGTCATGGCTTATCAAGAATAGGTAACGGTAAATATAGACCCAACTTACGGTTTTTTGGCTTTGCAATTGCATAGGTTGTACAAGTTTGTATATATGAAATAATATCCTACTTCATTTTTGGCCAATAAAAATACTTTTGAAGGATAGTAGTAGTCTTACCAATACCAAAATGTCCTACAAAACGATTGTAGTGAGCTTACCATATCATTTTCTTTAATTCCTCGGTGGGTACAAATATATGACCAACATGGAAAAGCAATCCATCCTGCAAGTGAAAATCAGAGACAAACTTTCCTTCTACCAAATTACTATAGATTTTAGAAAAATAAGGGTCAATACCATATAGTTGTTCCCAAGTGGATGATTGATGACCACATGAATCCAACACCATTGTCAAACCTGCAATTGGAGGCCTACTCAAATAATATGCCACTTTTTTACCGCTTCCTTTTTATGGCGAATGTTAAGGTGAAATTGTTGGAGATAAGCTTACCATATTTGATGTCTATCATTCTGCAACTTCCCTTGTGTTTGCAAGAATTGAAGAGGTTTATGGTCTGTATGTATAATAGTTTCCTTTCCCAATATATAATGTTTCCATTGTTTGTAGGCCTGAACAATAACATATAACTCATTGTCATAGGTGGGGTACCTACGTACTGTATCAGAAAAAGTGTCACTATGATAGGCAATGAGATTCCCATGTTGCATGAGTACCACACCAAGAGTGTAATTAGATGCATCTGTTTCTATCTCGAATGATTGTTGCAGATCTAGGAGGACCATTACTGGTGTTGTACATAATATTTATTTTAATTAATTCCTCAAATGTTCGTTGATTTTTCTTTGTCCATTAAAATTTTGCTTGTGCTCCACCCCTTAGTGATTGATTAAGAGGACATGATATATGTGAGAAACCAAACACAAATATGTGATAGAAGTTGGCTAAGTCCAAGAAGATTTGAAGATCTATGAAATTTCTAGGAAATGGCCAATCTCTGATTATTTGAATCTTTAATGGGTCAACATGAACACCCACAATATCAATGATATACCCTAAGTATTGAATACTCTACATACCAAAAGAGCACTTCTCAATATTGGCATAAATTTTGTGTTGTTGTAGAGTTGAAAGCACTTGTTCAACATGTTGCAAAATGCTCAGACCAAGTCTTGCTAAAGACGAGTATGTCATCAAAATAAACAACTACAAAAGAATCAATAAATGGTCTAATAACATCATTCATCAACCTCATAAATGTAGACGGGGCATTTGTTAGGACAAAAGGCATAACCAACCATTCAAACAAACCTTCCTTAGATTTAAATGTAGTCTTCCACACATCTGCTGGATCAATTAGTACTTGGTGATATCCAGACTTCAAGTCAAATTGTGTATAGAACTTAGCCCCGCTAAGTTGGTCCAACAAATAATAAATTTGAGGGATTGAATATCTATTTTTTATAGTGATTTTGTTCAATTCCCTATAATCAATACAAAGTCTCCATGTCCCATCTTTCTTTTTAGCAAGGACAATTAGACTGCCAGAAAGGTGAAGCACTTGGACGAATGTGTCCTTTATTAATCAATTCCTGAATTGGTCTCTTGATTTCATCATTTTCCAAAATTGACCTCCTATATATTGGTTAATGTGGTAGTGGTGTGCCTGGGATTAAATCAATAGAGTGCTTGACTTGACAGTGTGTTAGAACTCCCACTGGTGGTTTAAACACACTGATATTATTTCAAAATTTTATCCATATGATTTTGTTGATTTTTAGTTGTGGTTACATTAGCATGTGTAGTAAGGACAACTGACTTTGTTTGTTCAGGGTGAATCATGAGCATAACAAAAGCTCTAGTTTGAGAAATCAAGCGTTTACATTGTTTAGCAGTAATTAAAGTAGTTTGTGTTGGAAATACCTCTGGTATTCGATACCTCTTCCCACCAAGCTTGATTATAATACTATGTGGTCTGGTTTCATACATTCCATGTCTCTAATACATGTATGGCTACCCCATCAAGACATCACATACAGCCAGCGTTCCTACATCACATATCACTTCATCCTTGAAAGGATTGATTGAATATGACAGATAACACTGTTGATTTATTTGAATATCTTATCCCTCATTTACCCATCCCATAGAGTATGGTTGTGGGTGTCTTGTCACTTTCAAATTTAATCTTTTGACTGTCTCCCTAGAGATCAAATTCTTTTGGTTCCCACTATCAACAATAAAATGTAGAGGCTTTCCATCAACCCACATCTGTGAATGAAAAATTCTCTCTTCGTCTTCACGGGGCCATACTTTAGCAGTTGCAACTATGGCATATGGGCTTGCTTCTATGATGGAATCATTCTCCTTTTCCTTAGAAGTATCTATTGGTGATGATTCAGGTTTAGCTTCCTTTCCTCGTATTTCTATCATCAGATTTTTAATAATTCAAAAATCCTTTGTATTATGGGTTGGGGACTTGTGCATCTCACACCACATGCCTGTATTTGTTTGTGTCTTTTTAGCATCCCACCATGTGTTCTTAGGTGAATTTGAGTGAGGTTCCTTGGTCACCTATTTTCCTATAGATTTATTGCCACCTTCAACCCTTAGCTTATTATTTGCAAAGTAGTCACTCTTCCCTTTCTGCTTGAATTTCTCTTCAATTATTGTAGCATATTTATAGGAAGTTTCCAATGTCTCAATATTCAAAAATTCCATCTTTGTTTGAATATACCCGTGAATTCCACAATGATATTTTATAATTCGATGCTTCTCTCAATCCTCAATACCAAGTTTTTTTGAAAGTGAATGGAATGTATTGGTGTAATATTGCGTAGACTGATCCCTCTTCTGTCGAAGTAGCTGCCATTCTATGTATTTCTGTTCATATACATCCTCAGGAAAGTATGCTTCTTTTATGTATTCTACAAATTCTTCCCATGCGGGCTTCTTATCAAGAGATATTCCCAAGCCGTCTTCATCAGATAATTCTCATTCTTTATTTGCTAATTTGGTTTCACATGCTAATTTCACATGGGTTTCAGCTTTGAGGAGAGAAAATGTTATTTTTTCTGCATCTGAGAAATTATTTACATAAAATTATCTATCTAATTTTGATAACCAGTTATCAACAACTTATGCATCGACTTTTCCTTCAAAATTTGGGATGTCACAATTTACCTGCACTTTGAAAGGGGTATTTCCATGGAATGATGTTCCTGATCTAGAGGGTTGGTGATTTTGTACAAGGCGTGAAAATTGACTCATCATCTCCTCTCATTGGTTATTTAAAGCCTCTTCCACCAACTGCTTAATAGCATTGTATTCCATCTTCGATCGTGTGCATCTTAAAGGCGGATATTTTTACAAATCTTGTGTATCCAATCCTAATCTTTGGTAAATTGGCATAAAGGAGTGTTCCTTCTTTGTCACCACTGATCTAAATTATGAAATCAGATTACAATACCTGGTGTGATACTTGCGGTATTGTTAAGTTCAATGTACAAAAAACCACGAAGATTAGCAACATAATTGCAAGCAAAAAAGTGACCCATTCTATTCGAAATTAGAGTTTATACAAATTTGATGGACCCCGAGGGTCACTAAAACCCCTTGGAAATGAATTGAAGAGTCCTCATAATGTTTATTGCAAATAAACTATTAAAAACTACCAAAAATATCAAAAAAACTATATATAAAAATAGGCCCACTTGGAGAAGGCATAACTTTCTAGTCCTAGCTCCGAATTGTGAATGATTTACTCTGTTGGAAAGGTCTTCAATAAATTTTGAGCTGATATTGGGAAGCCACTCCAAGGTGAGTCTTTTTGAGGCATCGAGGCCCCAAATTTCCCCGAAGACCTTCAAAATTGCAGTTTATTGAAACATAGAAAATACCCAAAAATTGGATTTCAGTATTTTTCCAATTCCATCTGGGACTATGCTCTGATCAATTACTCATGATATCATGAGATGATATCATTATGGTAGATATCATAAAATATGATGTCCGTGAACTTAACATAAAACTATGATATTACATTGAGGTGATATCTCTTCCAAATTTGAGTGTTTCTATTTCATTAGTTTGTGATTATCCTTCCTGGCTAAGATCGAGTGTTAATGATTTATAACATTAGTCAAACTAATCACACATTGAAGATATTTATGAAGATGATTAATAATATATATATTATTGTGTATACATATATGTATGCATATATATTGTTAATGATTTGTAGCTTCGGTCGGAGTAATCCTATCGATAAAATCATATACACGATTAATCTCTATATTGTTGATCATAGTCAACATGATTAATAATTAGAAAGGTATCATTATGTGTGTGTGTGTGTGTGTGTGTGTGTGTGTGTGTGTGTGTGTGTGTGTGTGTGTGTGTGTGTGTGTGTGTGTGTGTGTGTGTGTGTGTGTGTGTGTGTGTGTGTGTGTGTGTATATATATATATATATAATTATTAATCATGTTGATTATGAAAATCGATTACATAAACTAACCATTTATTAATCTATTTTATCATATAAATAAATTATTCTAATCATATATTTAATTTGATTATGAGTGATCAAATCATGAATTAATTATAATCTGAGAACAAATCGATTATATAAATTGAAATTATTGATTATCACTGTATCAAATTATTGAAGATCGATTAAACCAATCCTTATTATGATCAATCTCATTGATTATTCAATTCGATATTGAGTATCGTTTATATGTTTTATGCATCATATCGATATGGATATCGATAAAGTTTATAGTGTTGTTTAATAATAATACAACCATTGATTATGAGAAACGATTCTTTTGTTTCATTGCTGAGAGTCGATTAGTTAGAGGAGCATGCCTCTATGAAGAGGCATGACTCCACATGAAATTTTTTCATGAAATTTTTTCACGTGGAGGCATGCCTCCTCACTATGTTATATATATGAGATGCATATCGATTAAAAATTGGAGTATAGAAATTGAAAGTGCAAGACAAATACATTGATATTCATAACATATATATTGGAGATCAAGATCAATTCATTTTTGAATTAATGGTGTTCATTCCTAATCGGAAGTGATCTTCTTGGCAAGTTGGAAAATACACCCTACATAGCTGTGTGACAACAATAAAGAATAAAATTAAAATTCTTCTACTTTTGAATTTTGATCAAACTTTAACCATAATTATGAAGCACTGCACATAATTGAGTAAAAGAAAAGAATTCAGGAAAAAAAATCTTGTCCCTAATATATTTTTGTAAAGTAGCAATAAACATACGTTGCACATCAATATCAGGTATAGCACAAGAAATTTGAGGATGCAAATGTTTAAAACTATCAATGAAATCAGTAACCTTTCCTTTAGGACCTAGTTTACTATGCATCAAATCAGTTAAGGATATCTTAGGATATTGTTTTGGAATTTTTGAATGAAGGAATTTGATTTTGTTTGAAAGGAACCAATGGAATAAGGAGTCAGGGAGAAATACCATTGCAAGGCCTTATCCCAAAAGGTTATTGTGAATTACTTAGCCATGAACCTTTGATCATGAGAAAAGTCACTAGATAATGTTTGAAAAATCTTAATATGGGTTAAGCGATCACATTTACCATTGTAGTTGTCCAAATGTGGGATCTTCATGTATTGAGGAATGACAGAATGGGTTATATCGAGTAGGTATGTTAAACTTGGATTGAGTTATGTAAGTAGTTTTTTGTTGTAAATATGACACGGTTTGGACAAGACTATTGATTGTAGATTTTATGGAAAGAGTAGAATGATATATGTGGGTAATATTAGGAGCATTATGTTAAATGGAAGGAACATTGGAATAAGAAAAAGGTACACTATTGTATGTGGGCATGGATGAAGGTAAACATTTACACATAACATACTAGAGGAAGGAACACTGGTATTAAGAATGGGAACATGTATAAGATTAGAAGGTTGGAAGGATGTAGTTATGATAGGTGCAATATATGTAGAAACACTAGGTATTGAGGTAGGAAAGGGATTAGAAGGCTCAAAACTAATGAGAGGTTGAGTGTAACCAAGTTCTTGATCACAATCTTGAAGCCGAACAATTTGAGAAAGAGAATGTAATAAATCCATTCCATGTTCATCATTATGAATTAACTTTCTCAAATCACCAACTATAGAAATGGCCTCAAGATTGGGATTCTCTTAACCTAACCATTGTTAAAGTTTTTCAAAGTCATGAAAGATCTATTAGATTTGACTAGGTGTAACTCTTAGGCTCTCATCCTCGTCATGGGAAGAATTGGAAGAGTTTTTTTCAAGAGGTTTAGGAAGATCATTATTATGCATGTTGGTCTCCTCAATGTTCCTAGGAAAGAAAGAGAAATCAGGATCAAAGGAACCCATAATTCTACAACTTCTCCTAATGGAAATGCTATAGGTAGGACTCACTGTAATAACACTCATGCACGAATGAAAAGAAGCTAGATCTAAAGCAATAAAAAAAGGACATATAATACTTAAGTGAAGCTATATAATTGTAAAGTAAATCTAAGCCACACATTAAGCATGAAAGTAGATCTAACACTAGTTTAAATATCTAAATGAAAAAAAATAGATCTAGATATAAACAATGCATAGAGAGTAGATCTAACTATGAAAATCAAAAGAATGTAAAAGATATCTAAATACATATAATGTAGAACTCAATACATACAAAATAGATCTAGACAACAAATCAGAATGGAAATGTTATGAGTTAGGTTCACCAAAAATGTACAGGGGAAAATGGGGATCACCTAATAGGATTTAAACTCTCCCAAAATACATAGTGCACTTTAGAAGACGAAGCCTCCTCAAGTTAAATTGGATCAACACCACAAGAAAGGATGGAGTGATGTCAATTCCATATTTGGATCTTAGGGTCTTTTATATATATATATATATATATATATATATATATATATATATAGTGTTGTTATATGAGAAGGACAAATTGAATTGTCTAAATAAGAAAATGCTAAAGAAGAAATGGAAAATAAAATAAGATAAAGATAGGTGTACCTTCGAGAAAAGAAGGAGATTTTGTTCTATTTTTTTTATGACTGTCGTGATCTCGAAAATAGTTGTAATTCCATATTTGGGTCTTGAAAATTGCCTATTATTTTTCCTGAAAAATCTAAGCCTATTTTTTAGGGTGCATAATGTTTAGAATGTTCTGTACCTGGGTGCAAAATATTTGGGATGTTCTGTACCCAATGATTCTATTCCAGATTTTGCAGGGACTTGTGTCAGGATCTATGGAGTTGGATCTAAAATTACAGTTTCCTAGCCTATACCTGCACGTAGAAAAATAAGGAAATAGGTTGGATAACGAGGGTTTTCCTAGTGTGCAGACATAATAACCCGACCAGAATAACCTTGTACAGAATAACCCAACCATAATAACCCAAGGATAAAATAGCCCATGGTCATAATAACCCAAGGAAAAAATAACCCAAGCCAAAATAACCTATGGTCTAAATAACCTATGGATAAAATAACTCAAATGACCATAAATAGTCACAAAAACTATTTACTAAACTAAATTATAAATATTATTACAAGGAACATAAACAAACATGAAAAAAGATTAAGTAACATTAACCTTTAAGATTAAAAAAAGGGACTGTGAGGCACCATAGAGGTTATTTAGGTCATTTTTAGACCATATATCTAATATATAGCCTTACAACACCTTTAATATGCTTAAATAACCTATAAAATGGTATATAATTATAAAAATAAAGGCAATTCATGGGAATAAGCTAATTAAGAGTTATTATGAAAAGATATAAGTGAAAAGGCATTATGAAGAGGCATTAAGAAGATACATAAACTCGTAGAATTAAGAGAAGCAATGAAAGGAAGAAGGGGAGAAGAAGTAAGAGTATGTAGAGTGATAAGAAGAGGAGAAATCCAAATTCATAGAAGAAGATATTTTGTAATATATTTTTTTGAACATTATTTTAAAATTTCCCAGGGTTTTCTAAAATAGTATACAATCATCAAAATACTGTTGGGGAACCAACACATTCTTCACAATTTTTATTATATACAATGCCTCTTAAGTTTTTAACAAGTAAAAAAAACAATAAATTACTTATTTTAAATGGTTGTACACGTGTTTGTTTCATCAACAAGGAATCAATAAAATGATCTAGTGTTGTGTCAAATATTTTACAGATAAATGTTCAAGTCGGTGCTATACTATGACACAAACTGAATCCAGTGACGTGATTAGCAATACAAAACATAATTATGCTCCAAAACCTGAGATGATCATTGTCAAACACAAATTGAATGAAATGAAATACATGGCGTTCTCGACTCAATATTCTACAAGAAATATCATTGATTCTTCATGTTCTAATATTTTATTACCCATAGCAGGAGTAATACCATCAACCAATGCATTATCCAAAATGATTCAAATAAAAAAATTAAGATTTGAAGCGTAACCGCCAAATCGTCAGACATCGACAGATCTTATCTTACTAGTTGAATATACAATTACCATTAGAGGGGGAAAGATTCTTTTTCATGACAACAATGATGAGAGTCATTTTTTAATATTCACCACCACACAAAATTTGCAATTACTGAAAGAATCTAAAAATTGGTTTAGTGGCGATACATTTAAAATAGTGCCAAGTACTTTTCAACTGTTTTACATGATTCATGGCTTGAAAATTGATGCAATATTTCCACTCAATTATTTTCTTATGACCAAAAAAATAAGAACCACTTATACACAAGTACTTGCAGAATTAAATTTCAACTTCAACCTGGTCTAAACCCAAAAAATATACTTATTGATTTTCAATTAAGTTTCATGGCAGCTAGTTTTGAAAATTTTCCAAATGTCACTATTCAGGGATGTTTTTTGCATTTCTCTTAATAATTGCGGAGGAATTTTCAAGAAGAAGGTCTAAAAACACGTTATAGTGTCGATGAAGTATTTGTAGTTGAGATAAAGAAACTTGTTGCATTAGCTTTCGTGCCTCAGATAGATATAATAGATGCATTTGAAACACTTCTACAATCTCATTATTATACAGAACATGAGGAGACGTTGCAACCCATAATTGATTATTTTGAAGACACGTGGATTGGCAAACTAACCAGAAGAGGCAACAGACGATCACCCAATTTTCCAATCACAATGTGGAATTTCTATTTAGCTATTCAAGATGATCTTCCCAAAACCAATAATACTACTGAGGGATGGCATAGAGGATTTAGAGAATTTCTTGAAGCATCACACAACTTGGTCTGAAAAGTCATCAAAGTAGTGAAAAAAGAACAAGGTCTCCAAGAGAATAAAAAAGAGAAATATATGGTTGGATAAATTGGGCAAGCAAGTAGGAAAAAATACCATGAACTCAAAGAAATACTAAAAAGACTCGTTGATGGTTATGACAACCATAACATTTTAGATTATATAAGAGGCATCACTCATAATTTGACTCTTTAATTAAAAATTTGAATAATAAAGTTTTTAGTATCATACATGTAATTTATGAGTTTTGTTTTTCTTTCTCTATATTCTTACGGGATATTTTGTTCATGGGTTATTTTGACCACAGGTTATTTTGGCTTGGGTTATTATGAACCTAGCCTATTTTTTCCTTTGGTTATTGTACCTGGGTTATTTTGGTTGGGTTATTATGTCCTACAACCGGTTTGCCTTGGTCAAACCCCTATTTAGGAATCAACCTTGAAATATGAAATGTAAAGCATAAAGTAAACACAAAGGATTAGTATCGTATTAATTTTCTTACCCTCTTGGACGAATGTTTGTATCACTTTAATCCATGAAGTATGCTTGATCTTTATTTCTTAAATTTAGATGTTGGCCTTGTATAAGAGATAGAGGATCGAGGATGCCTTCACATGTGCATGGATCTATGAATACCACCCCTAGATCTTGATTTTCTTGAGATGCTTGATCACACTTGCAAGGAGAGAGAGAAGAATTATGGAGAAAGAGCGATCTTGTTTTCTTGTTTGAGAGCTCCAATAAGAAACCACCATGGGATAGAAAATCTTGCTTCCACTTAAAGAAGATTGCCTTGATGAGATAGAGGAAGAAGAAGAATGTCGAAATCACCTAGCTTGCTTGAATACTCTTGAAAATCTAAAAATGAATATTGGACTTGATAGATTGAGAGTAGTTGTGATATCCAAATTAAGGAGAGATATAGGGTTTATATACTTTTCCCCTCATTTTGGGATCTAAAACTAAGCCACTACAACCACCGAAGAAGAATTAAATGGAAAACCTCAATATCGGGCATTGAGCCCAATCTGGGACAAAATACAAGAGTTAAAAACACCTAGAATATTATGCACCCAAGGACACAATGTTTGAAATGTTGTGCACCCTAGGATTTTGTCCCAAATTTGGCTAGGAAAATTAGGATGACAAGCAAAGGCCCCAATTTGAATTACAGGTTTTCAAGATCAAACAAAATAGGCACAAAGACCTCAAAATCACAAAAGAGGGGCTATAGGTCCCAATTAGAACTACCAATAATGGGTGCTAACTTTTTAGGATAATACAACCTATCATAGAATGCTTCTCAAGTTTCACATATAGTGAATAGGTTGAGGTCCTTTGATCATGAACATCATCCATCCCTTTCCATAGCCCTAGAATCGATGACTAGTGATGCAAATGAGGTATCTAGATAGGTTACTAAATGGGGCTCAAATAGGGATAAATGTCATGCATTCTATTATGATGGGTTGCCATATGATGAGGTGAAAAAAGAATTCATAAGTAAAGGTGATATATGTTCTCTTTTCACAGAACCTAAAACTAATGAGACCTTAGCTCATGATTTGAAGAGGTTTCCTATATATTGGTGTAATCACACTAGGCTGAGAAATGCTTTTTGGGATAGGTGGTATATGGTATTTGACCAACCACCTTCTAAAAATTATGAGGTACCTCTGTATTTTTTCAAAAAGATATATTGTGAGTTTATCCTCAACTTGAATTCAAACTGCTTTGACATGCAGTATCTCTAGGATAGAGGGAGAGGATTTTCCCAGGATATACCAGGGTCTTAGAGGGTGGTAGACCCCCAAAATAAGATTTCTCTATCTACTAAACCCATAGCTCACATCACGGTCCTAGTAGCCTAGAAGGAGTCTATGGAGTTACAAACTCTTTAGGCAGCTACTTCATTGACTGATGCCATCATTCAACATGACACATAATTAGTGGAACCTCTTAGATAAGAGGATAATTCAACACTTGCACCACATGCGTCATCATCAGATGATCCATTTGGTTTGGCCAATCCCATTGATCATATGTGTCCCAACTATCAACATGATGAAGGGAAAGGTAGGAGGATCCCCAATGGAGATGTCCTAGCCCCCAACCAATAACCACACAATAGAATATAATAACAATACAAAGATTTATATCCACACAATGCAAATACTCATAATAGAATCATCATATTTTCATCCAACATGCCCGGCTATAAGGCCTTCCGAGTTATGGCCAAATACAATGCAATTACAATAGAAACTCTATAAGATCTCGCAAGATCCAAATTAAACCCTAGCTAGCCCAGATCCACACACTGGTAGGAACACCCAAGGAAGATCTAAACTTGTGCTCGCAAGCCCACCAAGCAATCTCCTTATTTCCCAAGCCACAACCACTAGCTCCTCTGAAAAATCGCTCCATAACCACCTCCTCTTCTCCCAGGTAGATGAATAATCCTAGCTAGTCTAGATCCACACACTGGTAGGAGCCCCCAAGGAAGATCTAAACTTGTGCTCGCAAGTCCACCAAGCAATCTCCTTGTCCCCTAAGCTGCAGCCACTAGCTCTTCTCAAAACTCGCTCCTCTACCTCTTCCTCTTCTCCAGGATGGATGAATGAATGACTAAAGACTTTCCCCACAACCCCTACTTATACCAATCTAAGCCACAGGTCGGCCCTGAACATAAATTAAATACAAATACCGAAATTAAATGCCACAAGTCGGCCAACAACAACAATTAAATGCCCAAAATAGTTGTCTTAGTAAAATCGCGATATCTCCTAGCTCCGGATGAATTAGGACTCGTGCTTCGAACCGTAGGTAGAAATCTAGGCCCTCTTAAATCCCTAAAATTTTAATCCTCTAAATATTTGTGGAAAATTACTTATATGGCTTGTAATAGGCACCAAAATCCTAAGCAAGGCCGATCTCCTCCCGGTCCATGCCAAGCAACCAAGACCATGCCAAGTTCCATTAAATACATCAAAACCAATTAACAAAGACCCAAGTAGGTCCACACAACTCTACCAAATCCCTCAAACATGAAAAAAATAAGTCCACACAACTCCATCAATTCTTCCCAAACATGCAGGATAACCAACTACCCTGGGATGCTCCTGCATCACAACATGTATGTTCCGGGGTAGATACTAACATGAATGAGGATGAATCTACATCATATTTGTGTACAAACTACTGGAGTAGATGTCATTTTTCCACTGTAGAGGATGTGGCCCTCATAGATGAGATAATGACCATGGTGTTTTATGGTGGAGAGTAGAGACATGTGTGTTTATTTGTGTTTATAAAATGTTATTTATTAGTCACTTAAAACTTATAAATGTAAATAAATTTTTATTTATAGAAAAATGTAAAAAAAAAATTATTTATAGAAAAAGTTAAATTGATATTTGAATAATATGCATTGCAGGGTGCAATAGGTGGTGCGAGTACACTATGTCATATTCATTCCACTCCATGCGTACATGTAGCTTCAACACCGAAGGTAAAAAAATATATGTTAAAAATAGAATAATACCTTGATTTCAAAATAATTTTTGATAGTATATAATAACTCTCTAATACATATTTATTTGGTATTTTATAGGGGTTTTCAGGGGATCAGATGTCCCAAGTTGATGATGTCACACTTTCGAGTATTGACTTTGGCCTAGAAAGATTTGTGGTATCATGTTTTGCACAACTTTTCTTTACATTTTTTATTGAATCTGTGTGAGTCATTTAAATTTAGGTTTTTTTGACTTATATTTGATATTATGTATTCGTATCTCTTATGTTAATTTTGTTTCTCTTAGGTTACCCCACCTGGGTCTAGGATATTTCGTGTGCGAAATGCATCTTTTAACACACTGAAATGGAAAAATAAATCCTTGTAGACACCTAAATGCCAAAAGATAATTTAGCGCATTTTTAATTTATTTGTTGAAATGTATTATGATTAAACATGTACATTTAGAGTGATTTAAAATCTTTTTTGTCTCTTTTATATACATAAACAATTGGGGTTTACGAAATTGATGAATACACCTGATGTAGTAGAGGTTCAAGAGAGGAAAGAGGTATGTTTATCTATGGATTTTAACAGTATAACTTGTTCAAGTTCATCTTCATTATCTTATAATTTTGCATCAACTTAGACTATGTAACATTTTCATCTTCAGTTTCATCTCTTGTTCTTAGTTGCAACCATCTTCTCAACTCCTCTTGGATTGTATACTTGTTTGTTCGATGCCCCCGATGAGTATAGGAGAACCATCTAAGGCTCTGGTATGCATTTGTTTTTTAGTCCATGTATTTTTATTTTTTTAGTGTTTCTCAAATATATATGTTATTAACTTATATTAATTCCCTTTTACCTATTATAACCGCCTTCGCGACTTCCCATGGATCCTCTACCTTTCTATTTTGTTAGGATTCTTGATCATCCACAAAGGGGCCCATTAGATTTACTACATAGCCCAAGAGTGGGAGAAAGACATGAGGTAATCTAAAATTCAATTACAAATAAATTACAATTCAATATTTAGTTATTTTGACAACTCTAATCTATTTTTGATAAAAGAATTTGATTCAACATTTGAATTGTTGTTGTGCATACATCTATAAAGCCATGTACTACTTCAAAGAGGCTTGATTTTGATGATCCACCATAGTCATAGAATGTGATAGAGACATATAGTGCTAGTTGTGGTCATTGAAGAACCAATTCATGTATATATTCAACATTTTTATTATATATATCAACCTTGACATGGCACATGCCACATTTTTGTAAATTTGTTATTGACTTGGCATTTAGGCCATTTTTGTATATGTGCACAATTATTATTCATTTTGATATATATAAAAGTTGACATTCAATCCAATTTGTTCATTGTGTGCATTTCTTTGTACTTCAAAACTTAAATATTTACAATTGAAATGTGATCCAATTTGTTCATTGTGTGCATGTCTTGGTACTTTGAAACTTAAATATTTACAATTGAAACATGATATAATTTGTTCATTCCATGCAAATCACATGTCGTATACTTTAAAATGATTATTTATATTGCTAGAATGCAAACATGTTTATTATCTTACTAGAATGCAAACAAGGACTGAAAACGAGTGAAAATTGCTAATTAGGATATGTATCCCCACACTTTTAACAAAAAGAACAAATTTAAATATGAACATAAATTATCTTATAGAAAAGGATATGCAAGTAATTAGGTGTATACTTTTGAATGATACTTTCTTCTTATTTAACACCATCCAATCCTACTTTGAAGGAGATGAATTCAAGTTCTTGATGGAGAGGCCCTGTATTTCAAGCACTTGGCTGATGGCTCATAATTTAATCACCTTTCTATTGGAGCCCTTGATCCTCTCAACATAAATGAATAATGAATAGAAGACTTACATGTACTTACACCATGGGAAATCAAGAGATTCATGCCTTCTTTTTTGACATGCCCTTTGATTGTAACAAAAGAATGATCATTCTAAGATCAAAATGGCCTGAGTTTATTTCTACAAAACCTGATGTCATATATTGTATTAAGGGTTGGATTTTAGACAATATTAGGTGGTAGATTGAACTTTGGTTCAACTCGTTAAGAAATATAGTAAGATTTGTAGAGTTTTAAATTGCCCGAAGAAGGACTCTATGGCTTTTTGGCCGAAGGTGTATGTTGTAGCATTTGTATCCAAGAACTTTCTCTCCAGCCTTGACATGTTTTCTCGTAATGAATTATGTGGATTGTACCTATGTCACATTTCTCTTTTTGTTAATTAATGTGTCATGTGCTAATCTTTTAGGAGTCTGATCCATTTTTCTTATGTTGGTGTAATTATTTTATGTTTGTTTGGTATATCTATGATCATGAATGTTTTTATCCTCATAATGCCTCCAACACAAAAGATGAATTATACCATTTATAGCCTACTCAACAAGATATTTTACTTTGGGGGTTGTGGTTCCTTCATTTGACCCAAATAAGAACTATTTATGTGCAAAAATAAGAACACATTCTTGGTGTCCCTTATGATTTCTTTGATCATAGATATTGTTCTTATATCGTGTCTGTGAGTGTAGGGATTTATGCATTCCTTAGGAGTTTTGTGTCTTTATTCAGATCCTTGTAGGTGCTTCCCAAGGCTGAGATCTAAATATTTTTTCCTATGTTCTTCGGATTTTGACATTTTGTTCTCCCATCCAACAATGATGGGTTTGTGGCACATGATCACATCTTTGTGTGTAAAGACATGAATTTCTTACTAGGAATGGTCAAAACTCTGTAGATGTCATTTGCATATTCTTAACCCCATCTTAAAGCTCAATTTGGAGTTTTGCCTCCCCTTAGCATAGTATGTTTGTGAGAGGTTCCTTTCCCTTTCCTCCAAACCCCCAACATGAAGAGCCGACTTCTAAAACCCAATAGGTTGCCTTGTAGGGTGCACCCCTATCCCACTCCTACAAAGCTTCTCAACTGCCCTTATTTAGGTTTGATCCTCTTAGGGATCAACAATACCTTTTGTTTATACTCTTTCCTAATGTGCCATGTCACAAAGCTTCTTTGTACACTAGCTGGAAATCAATATTGATCCATTCTATACTAACCTTGTAAAATTTAACTAGTAATTCATCCTCACCCAATTTCCTGTTATTATTTAGATAAATATGGCATTTCTAACTTCTCCAATGGAGATCTCTTTACTTAAAAGATCACAGTCATATTTGCCAATCTTCCTAGTTATCATCCTTTTGATGCCCTCTCTAGCTTATTTTTATTCAAATGTGAAGAGCTCATTATAAAATATAGAAAATTTATCTTTTATGTCATTTTGGGTTGTATAAGTCACAACATACTTTATCAATATTTTCTTTGATGTTTTTATTCTTAAGGTATCTAAAGAAGAACTTACTTCCTTTGTCAACATTTTTTGACCAGATGATTATGGATCTAACGCTCAAACCTTAAATTTAGTACTGTTGAATTCTTTTGAGAGAGTCCTTGGCTAAGATAAGGCGCTCGTTAAGTCTAATGTCATTGGTATTATTTTGAATATCTATTTTTGGTTTGATGAGATTGTCCTGCAAATGGTTTACATTTATCCTCTTGTTGAGGGCATACTTTTTACCAATGATTTAAAAGAGGGTCTTCCAACCTTTAAAATCATTTCCCCACCTCTCCACTTCACTAACATTCTTGAATAGCCATCTATTAATTTATCTGAGAGTGAATATAGCATCTTTACATTCCTCATCCTTAAGTAAGGAGGCGTTTAGCATAAAGAGATCATTCTTTGTTCTGATAATGTAATTATCTTTTTTGATAACAACTTTGACCAATACATGATGGTGATCTGACACTGTATAAGGATAAACTCTCACTATTCCATCATTCTTCTTGGGCTCAAAATTTTAAAAATCTTTCTTGGCATATAATCTGTCCAACCTAAAGTATATTTGGTTTCAACCTCTTTGTGCATTACACCACGTATACCATGTACACTAGAGTTTTGATCTTTCTTTCCTTTAATGGGATAAGAAATGTTTAATTTGACCTTCATTCAGAGCAAAAAAAAATCATTTCCTTTCCATCCCATTACAACTCTACCATATTTGTCTTCCTTATTCTTTACCATATTAAAGCCAACTCCTGACATCCAAGGGCTATCAAGCAAGGTGCAAATCCATTTCCATACACTGCATCTATCCCTATGATCCTTGAGGGCATAGATAGAGCATAGTCCAAATTTAACTTCCCAATTGTCCATAATGGCCCATGTGCATCTATTGTATGGAGAGGATCCACATTGTTTCACATGACCAACCCATTTGTTAGTGTTGGTCCCATTGAGAGGGGGGGGGGTGAATTAGACAAATCAAACTTAAACTCTTAAAACTAAACTCACTAATTCACTCGGTAAGTACTGAATATAGTAATTAACCAATTCACCAAATAATATAAGCAACAATCAATCATTCAAACTTAGCAAAATCAGATTAACTCATTAACACATAATATAAATCATTGACACGGGATTTAACAAGGAAACCCAATTAGGGAAAAACCTATGTGAGAATTGTAACCCACAATAAAATGTACCCTCTTGAAGTACGCTCGGTTAAAAACTTATTCTGTTAAAGATTACAAACACATTTGCTAAATGTGATCATGTTAGGGGATTTACCTTAGATCTATTAAGATCTTCACCCTGTTAGGATTGGCCTTGTTAGAGGTCTTCAAACACTCTTTTGGAATGTTACCTAAGTCTAGGTTTTACAAATATGACAGTTAAATCCACTCGGTTAAGAGATTTCTCTGTTACAAATATTAATAAGCAACAATAAACTTTGATCTGTAAAAATTAGCAACTCACTATGCTTGGATCAAATCCTTTATGCTCAATTGAATAGTGACATCACATACTCCATTGATCTCTTTCTCAGACTGTAGATTATTGATTTTTCTTTCTCTGTTCTACTCGTTAAATGTTGTTCTTCAACTTCTTTTCTTCTTTTCTCAATTCACAAGTAGCCTTACACTGTGTGTAAATCTCATTCCTTATATAGACATACTTTTTCCTCTTAATATCCTTAAATTGATTTTCCTTCCTTTGTGCTTAGCTGTTTGATCATCTTCTTCAATTTATCAACTCGGTAAACCAAATCACTTTTACCTCAGAACTTGTAACTTTTCTTGGAACTTTCACTTTTTTGTTTAACCGCTTGATCTTCGCCTTAGATCTTCTTGTTGAATTTTCCCATTTTTAGATCTTGTAACAAACTTCATTTAACTCATTTTCTCATCCATCTCATCATCGCTTCCCATTAAATCATCATTTAATATTAGTCTACTGAACTTGGTAAAACTTGCTTTGCAACTCGATAACTGACTCATCACTGCTCGGTGTCTAACTTATTCTCCGTGCTCGGTAACTGTAACTGACTCACATAACATTCTACCGACTGACTCAATCTAGCTCGGTAAAGTATCTCTTTCAGTCATAACTTAATTCATTATAGTTCCCGAATTGATAAATCAAATGTAATGATTTGATAACATCAAATATATAGTATAAAATAAGTATAGCATCATTACTTCATCATTGTCTGATATGTATTTGTCACCAATTTAACTTCTCCTCTTAAGATATGGTAACACAATAAAATCCAATTAATCAATTGCTTGACATCAATGACAAAACAATAACTGATCTAACCATTTCAACAATCATTATACTTGGTATCACTTAGTCTTCATCATCTCCATCAGATATTCATCAGTTAATCAACAATCTCCCTCTTTGGCATTGATGACAACCACTATAACAAAGGACATCTACTTGGACCTTCATAACCCATCAACCTAAACCTACCGGATGTAAGAATATTGTAATGTAGGGCCAACAATGTAAACATGCATAGTTTTGGAAAATAATACTTATCCCAACATAAGTTCAATGGAATGTGTGTATGTGGTCTAAGTTGTATACTAGTAAGGTACTTATATCCATCCTTTTTGTTGTATTCCCCTGTCCTCAAACCATCCCATACGAAGATATCTTTTCCTAAGTGGAAAGTTATATTCCTTCTACCTATGATCCTTTGTCACTCTGCTTTTTCTTTAGAAGAGATATTTGTATTCTCCAAAGATTTCCATTTCTAACCTTTAGATAAATCACCCTCTACTACTTCAATATAATCTCTCACATATTTCCCCTAAGTAGACTCCAAAAGGCTCTTAGATGCTTCAAAGTTGGACACCTTGTGTAATTCTCTAAAGCCACCCCATGAATTTGACCAAAATAAAGCATCCTCTCCCTTTCCTAAATTCCAAGTCAACTTATCTATAATGGTGTTTCTACATTCTAACATAAAGTGCCAGATATGAGATCCTTTTGGTAGAAACTTTTCTCAGAAAATACTAGAGGGCACCTGACTGTTGAGATACTTATGGAAGATAATCTTAACCTACTTGAGATGTGGGTTTTTATACATTCTCTAGACCAATTTAGCCCCTAGGGATTTACTCTGATCCTCGAAGTTCTTAATACCTACTCATGCTTCCTCCTTAGGTCTACAAATTTTATCCGAACCCATAAGAGATATTTTATTTTTCTCTCTTGTGCCTTGTCAAAAGAAATTCCTCAGATGTTTTTTTAAGTTTTTCTTTGTGGCAGTCGGAAGGTTGATACATGATAGTTGATAGATATGTATTTTTGATAAAATAGATCTAACCATAGTTTCCCTCCCAGCAGAAGAGAGCCATTTCCCTTTCCAAGAGTCTACCTTCTTCCTAATTTTTTCTTTCAATGGTTCCCATAATTTAGAGGATCTATTTCCTTTATCCAAGGGCAACCCAAGGTATTTTCAAGGTAACTCCCCTTTTTTGAAATTCAGTATCTTACATATCTCTTTTTCCAGTTTAACGTCAGTATTAAAGAAGAAGATTTCTGATTTCTCTGGACTGATTTCTTTCCTAGAGGCATTAGAATAGGAGTCCAATATTTCCTTGTAAGCTAGTGCCTCTTGCTTTTTTATTATGCCCATAAATCATATTATCATCAACGAATTTTTGATGTGTGGTAGGATCTAATTCACTAGTAATATTTATGCCTCTAATTTTATTATCCTCTCTTGCTCTTGAGATAGCCTTGCCTAGGGATTATGCCATTATAATGAATAAAAAGGGGGAGATGGGATCTCCTTGTCTCAGGCCTCTATATATGCTAAAGAAACTTGTTGGTGTACCATTAACCAAGATTGACACTTTGGGAGAGGAGATGCATTCAAATATTAAGTTAATCTATGGTTTGGAAAATCCAAAAGCCTCTAAGAATTTACGGAGGAAGTGCCAATGTACCTTATTATAAGCCTTTTTAATATCTAGTTTAGTGAGCATACTTGGTTCTCCATTATTTTGGATGAAATGGATGACTTTTTGAGCCATAATTACTCCATCATATATGGATCTACCAGGGACAAAGCTAGTTTATTACTCACTTATTAAGTGAGGGAGAAGTTTTTGTATTCTATTAGCTATAGTCTTAGTAAGTAGCTTGTATATAATATTACATAATGCTATCGGTCTAAAATCATTAAAGGTTTTTCCTTGTCCTTCAAAATTAATGCTAGGAAGGTATTATTAATCTCTTTGAGCATGCTACCCTAGCTTCTAACTCCTTCTAAGGCTTTAGTAACTTCATCCCCCATTAAGAACCAACATTTCTGAAAGAAGCCAACAGGGAACCCATCTGGTCATGATGACTTATTTGGGTTCATTTGCATCAGGGCAACTTCAACTTCCTCTTTAGTAAATTTAGCCAATAGTCCTTTACTTTGACTCCGTGTTATAAATTTAGGTATATTTTTAATTATGTTCTCCTTTCCTCCAAGATTAGATCCTCCCACATTATTAAGGATATTCTCAAAATAGCTAACTACCTCTTCTGCAATCTGTTTAGGATCCTCAATAATAGTTCCATTACTCAATCTAATCTTAGTTATTCTATTGATTACTCTTCTTTGTTTAGTACTATTGTGGAAGAGCTTGGTCTTTTTATTTCCTGCATCTAACCATGTCTCTCTAGATTTTCAACGCCAATAAATTTCCTCTTTATCCAATATATCCTCATTTTCTTTTAGAATTTCTTTTTCTTTTAAGTAAAGGGACTCATCCATTCCTTTCTCAATGACTGTTGAATTGAATTCAGCCATTTCCTCTTCTAGCTTCAATTTGGACTTAAAAATGTTGCCAAACTGATGCTTATTCCACTCTTGAAGCCTTTGTTTGATAATCTTCAATTTGTTGACTACCTTATATAGCTTAGAGCCTGATACTTTTGCTTCTTTCCACCATTGTTCTATTAATTTTAACACATTTTCATATCTCAACCACATTTGTTCAAACTTAAATGGGCATTTTTTGGGCAGTGTATCCTCCAAAATCCTGAGTTGGACTGGGTAGTGGTCCGACCCTAAAATTGGCATGATTTCAGCCTCCATAGTATTTGTGAAATATGCTAAACTTGCTCTTAGGAAAGAACATGTCTAATTTCTCAACAATGTTGCTGAAACCTTGTCTTCTATTGTTCCAAGTGAAAGAATTCTCTGCTGATTTAATGTCTATTAATCCAATCTAAGAAATCCATGTTTGCTTGTGACATTCTTGGGCATCCTCCCCATTTTCTTGAATGACTAGTTATAACATTGAAATCTCCTCCAATAATACATATACGATCAGGAGCCTTATTTAAATATTGTTCAATCTCATTACATACTTGTTTTTTATCTCCATTTTGAGTTGGTTTATAAACATTTACTAAGAGGAAACTAAGATTCTTCCTTGTGTTTTTTACCTAACCACCCATCTAATTATTTTTGCATTCATCCAAAGTAAAAATAATAGACCACCGATCCCATATTAAAGCCAACCCTCCTGAAGCTCCATTTGCAAGTGAGCTAGAAACATCCATAAAGCCAACCTTTTTCTTAAATGTGTCTTGGTCTTCATTACTTACTTTTGTTTCCTGGACTAGAATTATATCTTAGTTGGTATTATATATGCAACATTTAATAATGTGCTCATGTTAGGAGCTTCATGGATCCTTGGGAAGGACCTTCCCCTTCCCTGCATAAAACATAGCCATGAGTTTGATTTGTCTTTCAATGGACCCATCCTTAATCCTAAGTTTCCTGCCTCTTTTCTTGCTTTGTCTAGCACAGTCTGGAGTATTCATCTTCTTACCTTCACCACATTGTGCAATACTAAGTAATTCAACATTCTCTCTACATTCAATATCATTTAATTCTACCAACATTTCTTCAATCTCAGATCTTGGAGGAGGATTATAAAATTCAAATACTTTTTCCATGAGCAAACATTTTTGTAGAGCTAATTCCTCCTCATAAGCAATTTCATCCACAAATTTCTCAATAAGGTCCTCGGTGACTTCATTGCATAAATGATTAACAATAATGTTCACCTCACCCTCCACCTTGTCTTCATTCTCTAATCCTGCCTCCTCTTCATTAAGCTTATGACTTCCCACCTCTAGACAATTCTCAATTTCGGGAGAAGGCATCGAGTTAATCTTAAAACTGCTTGCTCCCTCAGTAGAGGTTTCATTGGAAGTCTCTTCTTCATCTTGCTCTGATTGATCCTTGGGAACAACTTCATCCCCCAAAGATTTATTTTCCTCATTACCATTTTTATCCTTCTCATCATTGTTAACTTCAGCAACCTTGTCTTCCTCCTCCATAGTTCCTTCTTTCCTACTTGATCCTTCCCTTCCATCCCCCATATTTACTTCCATACCTCTACTATCATCAGGGGGTTTGTTATGAGCTTCAACCTTGTTTCCCTCTTCCAAAGTCTCGACAATCTCTCCATCTTCCACCTCTTCGGGATAGGCAATATCTTTCAGTTACATTTTCTCATAGGGTTGCTATTTTCAACAAAAAATCCTCCCACATGATCATTGAACCTAATGATGACCTCCCGAGCCATGGGAGGAATCTTCGACAGTGGAATTTTCATACCAAGATCAAGATCTATTTTATTATTAACAGTCCTTAAAAACACTGGTTGATATTATAAGATGCATTTTTAGTTTTAAGTTCTGTACATTTCAGAGAGTTGATTTTAATAACTAATTTCACACAATCAAAGTATGATTATATATTTTCCTCAAATCCTAAACAATCCCCGAGTAGATTGCCTATTTTCTTAATAATTTCATTCTCCATTAGTTCAACATGGAGATTTGGAAGCTTAATCAATTTATCTACCTTAAGCGCTTCTAAATCCCGAGGGTTAAAATTCAGATACCAATCTAAAAAATTAAAATCCTACCCCTTATATTGAGGGGATTCACCAGATAGAAATGCATTTTTTATTTTAGTGCTATAACAATCAATATACAAGAAATCCCCAGATAAAAGAATTATACCTATATGACCCTTATAGGTGTCTTGAAACCAATCGGCTACCTCTTCTCCAACAGAAGCCACACCATCTAGCAAAAGTCCCATAAGTCATGCAGTGCCTTCACTTTCCTTCAATAATGTCATTATCGAATTCGATGGTGATTATATCTTCAAAAATTAGGGCAAGAAGATTGGCCCTAAATCACATTTATGCTTCACCTCCGAAGGTTTATCTACATTCTTAGGTGGGATTTGTGGACCTTTGGTGAATCTGGAAGCACCTTGATTCCGTTGCCTCTTGACCTTTGAAGGACACACCCTTCTATCATTCTTAATGTAATTTTCATCTTTGAAAAATCCTTAGGGTTTCCTCGCTGATATTTATTGGCAGTAAGAACTTTTTTCGGAGCCAATTTTAGGGAACCTTCCTCAAGATTTTGTAGTAAATGAAATTTACTAGAATCTAAAGGGTGTCCATAATCCCAAGAAGAACTTGAAGCAAGAGGAGGATATGAGGACCATGAATGGGATGCCCTAGCCTCAACCCTTCTAGGCTTTCTGGATTTGATAGTCTTCCACCCTTGATCCGTATTTGGGAGAGGAAGGGGAACCCAACTTCGCTGAGAAAAAGCAAAGAAAATGTCAGTCACAGCCTACTTAATCGCACATTTTGTTTTGCTAAAGAAAACTTTTTGCCTATCCAAATTGGCATTTGCAGTTGGGAGGAGAACCATTTTTTGACTTTTTAAATTATTTAATAATGGAAGATCAAATTTTTAAACCAATCATTCATTGAAATAAAATAATGAAGTTGTTTGTTGATTTTTTCAATAATTTAAATCATTTTATATAATTATCTTTAAAATTGATTTTAATATATTATGTGTAAATTTTTTTCATAACAAATATAAAACATAGATAAAAAGTAATATATTTAATTTTTTTTTAATCAAAATAAAAGTTATTTAATATTTTTCCATTCTATTTTTTATAATATTTTATATAAATTAAAAATTTACCTTTAATTTTTTTTTGATCAATTTTAACGATGAATTGAAGTATTGACTACATTTGTCCTTTATTAAAAGGGGCTTTGAGAAGGCATCCATTTTCTTACAAATTAGATAATAACCTCTTTCTTGATTGGAGTCATTGTGCACTATTCATAGATGAAAAGAATGAAAATTCTTTGTTCTCTTGGAGATCTAATTTACCTTTAAGTTTTATTTAAATATGTTCTTTTGTGTAATTTTTAATAAATTAGTAAATAACATATAAATAAATAAAAATAAATGTATTTAATATTTTAATCAATTATTTATTTTATTTTTATTTAATTTCAAATTTAATTTTAAAGCATTATTATATGTCAATTCTTTTTTATAATCCAATAAACGGTATAATCTTCGGCACACAAAACTCGTTAAAAGACGAGAACGCCAGAATTCATTCATTCATTCGTTTCCTTGTTATTTTAAACCGTTGATTTTGAAAGAGAGGTAATTTTTTGATAATAATGATCAAAGAACGATTTTTCTATTATAATTTTCAGAAAACAATTTGAGAAAAGGTTTAGGGGTTTAGCAACTTCGATTTAAAGTGGCGTCTTGGCCCTGAAATAGCTCTCAAAGAAGCTTCATCCATTCCTCATTGGTTCTTACAAAATTCAACTTTTCTGTCAGGCAGTATGATAGCTTAATTGCTTAAGCCATTACATCATATGTGAAAATGCCTCTGTACGATCTTGTGCTAATGCTGAAGCCCCAGGTAGAAAGGACTGCCACGGTTGAATTGCTTTCAAGGTTGGGAAAGAGGGTTTATTCATTGAATGGAGTTATAACCGATATCAAGTCGTTTGGAAATGTTCATACGGCATATGGCATTAAGAAGCTGGATGGCAGATATTACCAGGTAATTTCTTCCCTTTTTGCTATGTTTTTCAGGGTTTTGGATTTTAGAAGATGTGATTTCTAGTTCTTGTAGGGGAAGCTTCTTTTAAAAATAAAAAACAAAATCAATCCTCTTTAAATTTAGTATTAGGTTGAGGTTTCCGCCTGGCTGAATAGATATTTGCGAAGTCTGAAACAAATTTATAGAATTCTAGCCATGAGTTGCTCTTGTGGCCACATTTGTCAAGCTCAAAGAGTGTGTGAAACATAGGTTAGTTCAATTAATCTACTGCCGCTTAGCACCTCCCCTTGTATGCCTAGTGTTCAAGGGGAACTTCTTAGGACGTGATGACTATTTTTATAGCTGCTGCTGCTATTGCAAATTGTTTTGCACCTTCAACAGCTGCAACCACCTGTGATCCATGCTAATAATGCTCTTCTTACCCAGTATAAAATGCTTTTGATGCTTCCATGTCTGGACAATGACATAAATCTCTTGACTATATGTAGGGTATTTTCTTATCATGGCAATGAACATTGCATTGTGGAAAGCAGCTCTGTGACCAAATTGCATTAAGGACTGTTCCAAGTTCATATATGCAGAAATCTCAATCTCCAATGCTTGTTGGGAATCAGCCAATGCAGGAAATGGCATGCTACAGAGCCTAGGTTGCAATTTTTCAAAAGTTTTCTATTCTGTAGCTAATATGGTGAAAGTTGCTCTGGCACCACCTCTGGTAACATGTTTCAACATCCAATCATGTGAAAAAAAAATGTATAAAAATTGGAGAGAAGCTTTCCAACCCCAAGAAATTAAGAAGTTGTATAATTCCATTCCTGAATATTGTAGATCTCTGTTGAATCCACATATATCCAGGTGTATCAACAATATACCCAAAATATAATATATCCTTCATAGCAAAATAACATTTCTCCACGTTAGCAATTGATTTACGTTGACATGAAATGATGAGCACTTGTTGAATATGTTGCAAATGTCTTTCCAATATTTTGTTGAAAATAATGATGTCATCAAAATGGAAAGCAACAAATAAAATTGCCAACAGAAAACAATATCATTCATCATTCGTACAAATATTGCATGAAAATTGGTCAAGCCAATAAGCATAACCAACCATTCAAACAAACATTCATTAGCTCAAAGAGTCGTCTTCTAGAAATTTGAGATTTCAATGGGAATCTAATAGCACTCTAACATGATACCTGTCTAATTGAAAAACCGAACACCATGGAACTGGTCCCATATGACCTCAATCTTGGGTAGAGGATAGCAGTTATTAAAAGTGATGTTGGAGAGCCCAGTCATCAATCCACAACCTCCCAGTGTCTTTAACTCACACAATGGGGATACAACAAGAGGAAGAGCTTGGCTTGATGTGTTCATTTTGCTCAAATTTATAGATATCTCATTTGATCTCTTCATTCTCTAGGAATGAATGGAGGTATAGTGACGCATTGGGAAGAGAAAATCTTATAATAATGTCATTAGTATACTTTACTGTTAACTGCTTAGGCACTTTAATAAGGAACTGGAAAAGTACCATTGTATTTCTGGAGCACTCTGTTCAACTATTGCTTTTCTGCAGCATTATCTCATATTGCAGGGATGTCTTTTTACATTTAGGTCTAACCATCAAGTGCACAAATTTAATACTGTAACTTTTTTTGCACTTCTTGGCATTGATAAGTGAAAGCTTAGGGACATATTGGCATTTACTGTCCATCCTCACCAATATCTACGAAAAAATTCCTGAGATTTGCCTCAGGTTGCATGGTGTCAGAAAAGATATAATTGCCCTAAATTCTAAAACAAATCAAATACCTCTAATAATGCTACATCACAAAACACTGGATCTTGAAAAGGCTTCTTTTGTACACTCAATGAATAACATTCTTTTCAAGACCTGAGCTATAACATCCTTAAGTGTATGGTTGTGGGTAAGGCATCAATTATAGGTTTAATCTTTGAACTGCTTCATGAGAGGTTAGGCTCTTCAAACTACCATTGTCAACAACAAAATGTGCAGGTCGTCCTTTGAACCACTTCTGAGGACATAGCAATATATTAGTTTCTTCTCAATCCAAATTGGCGGCTGTTACCGTGGTGCTTGGCTCATGGTCCATAATCTGTTTTCCTCTATCTTCTCACTTTTTAAAGTATGGCATATACTTCAACAGAATGTTCACTAGAATTTTGTATTGTACACCACTTGCCAGTCTTGGCCAACTTATGCTCTAAAAGAGTTGTGGAATATGCAAATATCATTTTGCAAGTTGATTCACCAATTGTTTGGACCTAGGCTTGGATTTCTTATCGCAGGAGTTGGACTTTCATTCTTGGGCTTGTGCTGAACAGAAGGAATATACTCTTCAAGAGTCAATTGCTAGATCCTTAGAAGTTTTGACAGTCTAAAAAATATTGGTCCACCATTACCTCTCAATTTGATCTTGGCGCAAAAAAGATTATGAATGCTGGTTAAACCAGCTAACTAAGGCATTATTCTCATTCAGTTGATAAAAAACAATAAAGATATAACTTAAAAAAACATACAGTAATGAATCTTAGCCAAAAAATGACATACAAAAACTGTACAAGGGTCTACAAGGGTGCAGATGAATTTAAGATGATTGTCAAACACAACTAAATCAGGTTCCTTCAAAGAGAAAAAATCAAGATTAGATTTTGACAAAAATAAAACCACCAGTTCTGCATGATGGTTGCAAGTTGCAAGAGTCGTTGTGGTTGCTAAACCGTCATGCCAGCTTTGCAAAAAGGTGTCAGTTTCAACCTATCTTATGCTGGACAAATAAAAAAGCGGGGTAATAGTTTCCAAACGATATCCTCTTCCAATCCTTAATCATTGGGGCACTTATTTCAAGCCTAAACTTGTAGCACACACCCTCAAGGATCACTGAGAAACATTTTATTCTTATTTCCACTGAATTTTCTTAATTTTATGGCGCATAGAGAGTTGAGTGCAATAGGGAAGTATGTATCTAAGCAAGTTGTTGGGAATCACACGTGTTTAGCTACTGTTGTAATCATTATAATTGTTGCAAAATCCTCAAAATCCTCAAAATCATTATAATCATTATAATTGTTGCAAAATCCTCAAAAGAGACTATTGATCCAATTGATCGCATATAATCAACTGATGGGCCAATTAATATTGCTATAGGTCGAAAGAGACCTCTATGGGCTAGACAAACTATGCAAGAGACAGAAAAGTATGCAGCTCCTCGTGGCACCTTTAGAGAAAGCAAGAGACTGCAAAAGTTTCCAGGCTATGTGGCATTAATGAGTCACATCATTGAGTCTGAGCCTTCTAGTTTTGAGGAGGCATCCAATCAATAGGTGTGGACAGATGCTATGAAAGAAGAATATTAGTCTATCATCAAGAATGATGTTTGGGATGTTGTACCAAGGCCTGAAGGAAAATCAGTTGTGTCTTCCAAGTGGCTTTTCAAGATCAAGCATGTAGCTGATGGGAGCATTGAGAAGTACAAAGCAAGAATTGTGGCAAGAGGATTCTCTTAGGAGGGAATAGATTATGAGGAGACATTTGCTCCGTTGCTCGATATACATATATCAGGACTATTATTGCTATTGCATCAACTAAAGGATGGAGGCTACATCAAATGGACGTAAAGACTGCATTTCTTAATGGTGTGATTGAAGAAGTGTACATTGAGCAACCATATGGTTTTGTGATTCATGGGAAGGAGTCTCATGTATGCAAATTGAAGAAGCCATTGTACGACCTTAAGCAAGGACCTCGTGCATGGTATGAAAGGATTGATCGATACTTGATGAGCTTGGGATTCTCCAAGAATAATGCAAATTCCAATCTTTACTTCAAGGTAGCTGATGGTGAGGCCTTAATATTGGTTTTTTATGTTGATGATTTATTTCTTACTGGAGCAGATCATCTCATTGTCAAATGCCAGAAAGAATTAGCCTCCAAGTTTGAGATGAAGGATTTTGCTCTTATGCTTTACTTTCTAGGACTGGAAGTGTGGCAAAGACCCAATGAGATTATTCTTAGTCAAGGGAAATACACCATAGATATCTTGAAGAGATTTGGGATGATGGATTGCAAGTCCATGTCTACACCTATGGAAACAAATTTGAAGAAGTTGAGTGATTCTGCAGCTAGGTCAGATTGTGTAGATCCCACCATGTACAGACAATTGATTGGATCGTTGATGTATCTAGTCAATACTAGACCAGACATTTGTTATGCAGTGAGCGCTCTCAGTCAGTTCATGTGTGAGCCAAGACAAATTCATCTAGTTGCAGTAAAGCATATCTTGAGATACGTGTGTGGCATAGTGGGTTATGGCTTGAGATACACTTCCTTTGAAGATCTAAAGTTACAAGGTTATTCTGATTTTGATTTGGTCAAGAGTGTAACTAATAGGAAAAGCACCTCTGGATGTTGCTTCAGTTTGGGGTTTGCCATGATTTCCTGGTGTAACAGGAAGCAGACGTCTGTGGCATTGAGCATTGCAGAGGCTGAATACATTGCAGCATGTGTAGCAACTCGAGAAGCAGTGTGGCTTCGAAAGCTCCTTGCCGGATTGTTTGGTCAAATATTGGAGCCAACTGTGATTCACTGTGATAATCAAAGCTGTGTGAAGCTCTGTCAATCTAGTGTTTCATGATAGAACAAAACATGTGGAGATCAAATATCATTACATCAGAGATATGGTGCTGAGGAAAACAATTCAACTCAAGTATATTTGCACTGATGAATAGACAACGGATATTCTCACCAAGCCCCTCTCCAGAGTGAAATTTGCGCATTTTCGAGACAAGCTTGGTGTTATGGAGAATCTTGCCCTTGCTGAGAGGGAGTATCAGCATCAGTGATCCTTGCTACTTGCCAAAATGCATATTTCTCTGAGACGGAGAAATATGAGGTGAAAGCCCTCTTCTAAAATGGAGATGTTGCTCTTTCCACTCATGGGAGTAGCCATGGTGGACGTCATGTTGAGAGACTCCATGACGACATCACGTTGAGTGACTCCATGATGAGCACTTGTGCACATGCTTCTTTCCACACATGGGAGTAGCCATGGTGGACGTCATGTTGAGTGACTCCATGACGTTATCATGTTGAGAGATTCCGTGATAAACTCTTTTCCACAGATGGGTGTAGCTATTGTGGGTGTCATGTTGAGAGATTCCATGACATGGATATCTGGAAAGATACCTCCCTAGGTAAGAGGGAGTGTTGATGTTATAGCGGCAAGATTTCTCTTTTCCTCCTAAATTTGAAATAAATAACCTATAGGGCAGACTCAAGTGGTGTGTCGCATCATTTCAAATAATAATCTATATTTTTTGAAGCCGACTAAACACATAAAGTCGTCTCACTTTGTAACCTCATCTTTTTTTTTTGTGTAAGAGGCCGACCCTTCATTGTCAAGGCAATGAAGGGTCAAGACAAGTTTATATACTTCAAGGAGGAATTGGCATATATATATATATATATATATATATATATATATATGTAACAGATCGATATTTTTGCTTCAAGGAGATCGATACTTAGGAGAATTCATTATTGTCTGTATATTCACATCTAGAGAGGTGCTATCATCATTGCTTCAGTGCGGCCTAGTGTTTGGCCAAATTGTAAATCAGTCTTCTGCTCTTTCATTAAATATATAAGTGATATATTTGTGGCTGGGTTTTTCTCCCTCAAGTTGGAGGGTTTTCCCAGGGTATTTGCTGTGTCTTATTGTTCATTATTTTTTGTTTTGTTGATTATCTTCATTTCTGGTATAAAAATTAATTGCAGGAGTTGGACTTTCATTCTTGGGCTTGTGCTGAATAGAAGGAATATGCTCTTCAAGAGTCAATTGCTAGATCCTTAGAAGTTTTGACAGTCTAAAAAATATTGGTCCACCTTTACCTCTCAATTTGATCTTGGTGTCTAACAAAAAAAAGATTATGGATGCTGGTTAAACCAGCTAACTAAGGCATTATTCTCATTCAAAATAAAGATATAACTTAAAACAAACATACAGTAATGAATCTTAACCAAAAAATGACACACAAAAGCTGTACAAGGGTCTACAAGGGTGCAGATGAATTTAAGATGATTCCAATGCCTTCGGTCAAACACAACTAAATCAGGTTCCTTCAAAGAGAACAAATAATGATTAGATTTTGACAAAAATAAAACCACCAGTTCTAGCATAATGGTTGCAAGTTGCAAGAGTCATTGTGGTTGCTAAACCATCATGCTAGCTTTGCACAAAGGTGTCAGTTTCAACCTATCTTATGTGGGACAAATAAAAGAGCGGGATAATAGTTTCCAAACGATATCCTCTTCCAATCCTTAATCATTGGGGCACTTATTTCAAGCCTAGACTCATAGCCCACACCCTCAAGGATCACTGAGAAGCATTTTATTCTTATTTCCACTGAATTTTCTTAATTTTATGGCGCATAGAGAGTTGAGTGCAATAGAGAAGTATGTATCTAAGCAAGTTGTTGGGAATCACACATGTTTAGCTAGTGTTGTAATCATTATAATTGTTGCAAAATCCTCAAACAGGCACTAGGCTTGTAATTTGCAGAAAAGATAGTGGCAAGTGAAGGTAAGATGGCTTATTTTTCTGGTGTTTCTTCCCACATTGGAATCTGCAACGAAAATATCTAATGTTATACCCTCTTTTTGCAATGTTTTCAGTCATTTTTTTTCAGCTTTTGCATACAACTATCTACATCCATTTCAGCATTTACAAAGATTCAATTAAGCACATATTTAATTGTTTTTGTGAGAAAACATAGAGAAAAGATAAACCAACCATTGATGTTTACAGGAAAGAGTTTGTATTGGTGAATTAGTTAGCCATGATGTATAGAATATCTAATACCAATTATAGATCATATTGGTATCAGAGTGATTGTGTTCCTGAATTTTTGGCCTTTACTATATTAAAATCAGTTTTGCCTATTGATGCCCATAACTAGAGCTAATACAAGAAGAGGAGATGATTGGATTCTCTTTCAACAAGATATATCCATGAGGAAGAGGAATAAATAAGTGATAAACATTGTCAATGAAAAAATTTGATGTCTCACAAAAAAGAAACATGATTTATCAGGTTGGAAGAATGTGTGGCAATAATTTATTGATTTCGTAGAAAGCTTGTTCCATAGGAGAAGATTATGGAGCTTCTCATTGTAAGGTCAATAGGGTCCATAAGGGTCCTAAAGCAAATGACGATATCAAAAAATACCAGCATCAAGTCTATGATAAGAATCAGCCCTGCACCAATCAAACACCTCCACCTCCAATTCTATTCAAAGGGGAACCCAAGATTGAAAATATAACATATGAAGGTAAGAATACTAACATTAACTTGATCACAATTGAAAAGTATTTCAAATTACATAATATTGTTATATTATTGAAAATCAACAAATTTCATTTGCTGGATTAAAATATCATGCACTCACTTTGGAATTTATGCCACTGGCTTTGTAGAAACTTTTCCTAACTACCAAATGGAAGAAATTTAAGAAAATGAGAAAGAAATAGTTTTATCCTACTTATTACAAAGAGGAAAGATTTATTAATTGCCAATGTTTCAGGCAAAGACAAGGCCAAATTGTGTAGGAACATATAAATGAATTCTGCAAGAAGACTATATAAAGGTGCAAAGATGTTCAAGGTTATGACACCTCCATGAAATACGTTGGAGGACTTTAGAATCGTCTCAGGATACCAATGTTGTTGACATGTCTAAAGGCAAAGATAATGAATAAAAACCATTGGTTTGAGATGGACAAGAAGAAGAATCTATCGTCCACCTTGAACACTTCAAAACAACAAGGTGATTCCAAGCTAAAAGGAAAATCCAAATAGATAAGTTAACAAGATGCTTCCACTGTTGCTTTTCCAAGAAAATTCTACACATTGTGGATATTGTGATGGTGATGATCACACATATGAGACTTGTTAGAAATTGCATCCATCCCAGAACAAGAAGAAGAAATCTATGACTTCCTTTGAAAACAAAGTGGTTAGACATAACTACAATGCCAATGAGAGGATTGCTTATACTTTCATTTGTAGAGAGGCATGCTTTTGTAGCAATCAGTTCAGAATAAAGATAACATGGCAAATTCTCACACTTAAGAGATTCAAATTAAAAAGGCAAAAATTGATCTTTTTCATTATCTCTCACATAATAATTGTTTTTTGAATAGTTGGTAGATAGGCTAGGTTTCAATATTGATGATTACCCTAATTTGTGTTATTTGAGTTTAGTGAGGAAAGGGGTAGAAATAGATGTCAAAAAACAATGTAAGATCAAATTTGGGGATAAATCAGCATTTTGTTGATCATGTTATCATTAATGTTATTCTTTTTGTTTGGCAACTAAAACATGTATGTTAAAGATGCCATATTCAAGAGGAAATCCAACAATTACTATTTGATCAAAGAAAGAGAAAGCTATGTCATCAACACATATGAAGGTAAATACATCTCTTTGATAAAAGCTAAACCTAGCTAAGAGATTGATTAATGCAAATGGAAAGTTTGTTTTGCTTATTTGGGGAGATACGCAAGATAATGAGCTATTTGGGCACAAAATTTCTCCTAGCATGTCTATTGATACAGAATAAAATCTAGATGAAAGGAGTTCTTTCAGCAGTTTAGTAAAGTTTGGCAAGAGTCCAAGTATGCCATTCAAAAGAGAAGTGAAGCATGAGATCTAACTGTAACCAACTTTGTCCTCTTCCCACCATTGTTCTCCATAGATAACTTCTCATGGAAGTAAATGAGATATAAAAGCAATTGCAATTTTTGTTAGATCAAGTAGTAAAGTACCCTGCAAGCACTTCTCAATTAGATTCTCCTATTGATAATTTATTTAAAAAAATGGTTCTTGGAAGAATAAGTATTTATTATAGAACTGTAAATAATAAAGCCATAAAGAAGAAGTACCCTCTATCAGGTATTGGTGATTAGTTGGACCATTTGTGCAAAACGATACTAGACAAGAATTTTTTTGGATGAGGGACCTGCGAGACAAGAATTTTTTTGAATGATTGACTTGTAATTCCTCTTGGGTAGTGTAATGATCAGGTTACTTTCACGAGATTAGTGAATGAAGTATTGAGATATTAGAATCATTAAAAGATTTTTGTGTCATTGTTAGATTGCAATATATATTATTCTCTAGGATGCGGGTTCGGGTTCAAGTTCGAGTACGAAGGACCGGTTCGCCGGTAGGGCAAAATTTTGAAAAGGGGTTCGGGTTCGTTTTACAAAAAACATGTAAAAATTATATATATATATATATATATACACACACACACATATATGCAGCCCAGAAGCATGAGTTAAGATTAGAATGTCACATAGTATTATAAAAACATTTAAACAACAAAAACACTCATACTCATAGCATCATGATCATACCATCATATACTTCAAGTTTAAGTTCAACATCAAAGATTCAAAACATTAAAATTAAATCATAACATCAGTTCAAGACTCAAGTATCATTGTTTGAAGTTCAACTAATGGATTAAAAATTTATTGATATTCCATTCTTCTTCATCTTCTTCATCATTTTCTTCTTCTTCATTGGCATTAGTTGAGTCACAAATAGAGCTAAGGCCAATGGGATCAGCTGCACCAATAATAGTATTGGCGTCAAAATCTTCACATTCATCAAGTGCAAGCCGAAAAGTTGAAGCATCCAAGTCCGCAAGCTCTGCATTTATATCCCACCTCTTCGTCTCCCCTTCATTGTATTCTTTACTCTTGTGTGAGATGAGACGCAAGTTGTAATGCACAAATACCAAGTTCTCCGCTCTTTTTGGTTGCAACCTATTGTGCTTTAGTGAGTGGATGTACGCATATGTACTCCAATTTCTTTCTGCTGCAGATGAACTAGCAACCTATGAAGACAAGACAATGTAAACAATTAAAATAAAATTATTAATCTTATAAAATAAAAATTACTTGCTAGTCATGAAGATAAAGTAAACTAATTATAAAACTTGTGATATAATTTTGATTGCAAGGGGGCTGCAACATTTGGAATCTTTGGCCATGGAAGTACCACCAACTATGAGCATCCTTCCTAAACCGATGACGAAGATCATCATTACTTAGACCTCTTGCATTCACAAACTCTATGAACTCATCCGTAATCAGATCTCGCATATCATCATCAGGAAAAAGTCTTTTAAATGCTGCCTTGTACCCATTAGACACTTCTACATCTCTATAGGGTGGCAGCCTTCCTGGTTGATCAGTAAATTGGGTGCTATAGTATTTGGGCGTCAAGGCATAGGCAAACAAATGTAGAGGAGTGGTCATTTTGTTCCATCGTTCTACAACAATTGCTTGCAATTGTTTGAAGGTCTCTTGGGGATCTTGCTCTTTTTCATTTACAATTTGCTTGATCTTCTCAAGCATTGACTCTATGCCATCATAGATCTCTCCAAGGCAAGACCTATCCATGTTAGTGTACCTAAGCACGCTCATAATGGGCTCGGTGAACTTAATGAGATATTCCACACGTTCCCACCATGAGTCATCCAATATCCTTTGCTTTATTTTGGTTGCCCTCACTGTTGCTTTGCCTCCATATAGCCCAATTGTTGCTGATTACCATATTGCAAAGTGCCTCTTTCACTTGCACAAGACATCTCAAGACGATAAAATTTGATGCGAAACGAGTCTCAGCAACTTGTAACATAGATTAGAACCAAAAAAATACAACAATTAGATACATACTTTAAAACAAAATACACATTACACAATCAGAATATGAAAATCAGAAATTGTAAGACACTAATTTAAAAAAAAATTAAATTACTAACTTGAGTTCAAGTTCACTTACCTTCAGTAGCTCCAAACGTTAGAACATTCTGAATATTCCCCGAGTCATGTGGTGGTTTGTGACGAACATCTAGATGTCCTCAGCCTCTGCATACATCTCTTCAATCCACCCAATTTTGTTCCCAATCTTTTTTAGCATAAGATTGAGTGAATGGACCGCACAAGCTATCCAAAATATATGTTGATATTGCTCTTCAACCAACAAACCAGCAGCTCTACAATTCTTTGCGTTGTCCGTTATGACTTGGACAACGTTTCTAGCACCCACTTGTTCAATGATAGAGATGAGAATATTAGCAATAAATGGTCCATCTTTTACTTGCCCCTCACAATCCACGGATTTCAAAAACATTGCCCCTTTAGGGGACACCGCCAAGACATTGATCAAGGGACGATTTTTAGCATCTTTCCACCCATCTGAAACAATTGATACCCTTGTCTCAATCCATGAATCCCCTATGGGCTTCAATTGATCATCAATCCCCTTAACCTCTTGATCCAACAAGGTGGTCCGTACTCTCTCATAACCGGGGCCCTTATACGCTCTTGGAGCTTCATTGGCACTTTTCAACATCTTCCAATATGGAGAGCGAACAACACTAAAAGGAAGCCCATTTGCATACAAGCATCTTGCCACATCAATGTCAGCAATTTCTCTACTTTGATTTTGAAATGCAGTTGCTAGTGGTCCCTTTCTTTTGTGTGTAAGGGGTGCTTCACTTTCAGTATCAAGGGCAACTGAGGTAGTATAAAAGGGGTGATCTTCTATCACAACATCTGTAGAGAGGGGTTGCATTCCCTTTGCTTTTTTTTTTAAAAACTTTTACTGCCAGTGGCTGTAATTTGTCTACTACGTTCTTCTCTCTCTTCTGCTGCCTCATGCTCTGCAATATATTTTAATATTGTTGCATTTGGTACAGGTGCACCTTTTTTTCCAGGGCATTTCTTGAATCCTCTTCCAGGGTATCCACACAAATAGCCTACCACACGGAAATATGAACTATTCCTTTCTACATCACAACCCTGACATTTCCAACGGAATGCACCACCTCGTAGAAGGGGTCTTACAATATCAACATACCTTCACAAAGGAGAATCAAAAGGGGGTTCTACTCTTTGTTCAATATTGCCTACTGAGGAAGAGGTAGATGCCATTGTAGTCCCTTTTCCTATGGCAAGAAATTGTATACATATTCAATATAAAAACAAGAGAATGAAAAATTCTGGAAAAAAATTGGTAGATCTTATGGACAATGAAAGAGAAATGAAAAAAATAAAATGCTTAAAAAAAACAAGAAGCAAGTGGAACAATAACTTACCTCTTCCACTCATTGTAAGTTCGCAAAGGTGTAGAAATGAGGCACAAACACTTGAAGGTCCACAAATCAATCTTCCAACTCCTCCTTGCACACCCAAACTCTTGCTCAACCACCTATTTCCTCTTGCTCAAGACAAAATAACCTATTTGTACACCACAAATGAGAATGAGAAGTCAACATAAGCCTTTCAAATCCACTTTTTAGGGTTGTGGATGTCAAAAAATTATAAATAATGCCAAAAAAAAGTCTTAAACTCCGTCCGCGGGTCCAAGTTCGTCGAAGTTTGTCCTAAGTTCGCCGTTTTCCGGCCGGTTCGCCCAAGTTTGAATGACCTGTTGGGTGGTTCGAACTTGGTCCCTGTGGACCGGACCCTGTCCGGACTGGACCGCGGACCGCGGACCAGCTCGGACCTGGCCTAGTCCGGGGGCCCTTAGGGACGAACTTGACTTCCTAGATTATTCTTTATAAAAATATAATAACTTGAAACAACTTTCCAAGTTTTGAAGGAGAAGAAGTTTCTTTTTAATATGAAGAAAAGTTACTCTGCACAACAATCACATGTTTACTGGGGCACGTGATTAGAGATAGAGAATTGAAAACTGATCCAAAAAATGTCAAAGTTTTAGTGGCCCAGGCCTTCCAATGGGACCAAGATAAGGTGTTCTGTAGGCACAATTATGTACTTCAAAATGTCATTAAAACCTTCGTCACAATAGCAGCACCTTTGCATTTTTTATCAGCATGTGATAAGCCATTTACTTACAATAGAAATCAACAAAGTGCATTTGCTGAATTGAAGCAAAAGATTTGCAAATCACCAATCTTGGCATTAGCAATTTTACAACTACCACCTAAGGTGGAAATGAATGCATGTTGTTCTACCATGGTCATTCTTTTAATTCACAGAGATATTTCTATTTGTTATCATCATACTCATTTGATGAAGAGAATTTGAAATATTGCACAAATGTTAAACCATATGCTTTTGTTCAAGGCTATTTAATGGGAAGGAAACCGTTATCCAAATATGGCTTTATTGCAAGAAAAGTGTCATTAAAAGTGATGAGTTTATTGCAACATTCTCATTTGGTTATCAAAAATGAAAAATATGCGACTGACAAGTTGGTCAACGTGTTGTCTAGACAATCTTTCATTTCAGCTTTGGGCACCACATCTCAACTTGAGCCATTGGTCCGTGAGGCATGGTGAAGGATATGAACATGATGCAGACTTATGAAATGTATTTCAGCATCAACATGAGGCAAGATGTGCAGATCTCGAGCTAAAGGATGGTCATTAACTCCACGGAGGTTTGTTCTACAAGTTGGGAAAGCTTTGGGTACCTACAGAAGAAGAGTTCAACAGATGGAGTAATTCACAATTCAAAACCTGCAGATCACTTTGGTGCATCAAAGACATTAGCATATTTGCAAAGGTATGTATTTGAACCAAACTACTTTCGAAAAATTAACAGGGGTAGGTGGTTCCTCTAGTCCAAGTAAGCCTAGTAACAGAATCTCGGGTGTGTATACGCCACTACCGATTCTCTCTAGAGTCTGAAGCATGGTAAAGCATCTCCATAAATTTGTTGGGGATTTTTCCATGTCAAAAAAAGACATGCTTATATTATGAAAAATAATGACACAAAGAATGATTACCAAGATATTCGATATCGAGAAAGGAGCCGAAGTCTCCTTTGATAAGAGTTACAAATAATTTTATCGTAGAGGATGCAATCAACAGCTAAGAAAACAGATGACAACTAAAAGAGTAAAGAATATTTATAAAGTCTCTACTAACAAATTAATTGACCATTATAAACTAATATTACTTTAATACCCTCCCTCTATGCTCAATCTACTAACTATATCAAGTTTATCCTCAACTTTTACAACTTTGTCAAGACTCGAAGGCTTGGTAAGAATGTCTGCAATCTAGTCCTTAGTTGGACAGTACTGCAGCACCATAGATCCATCTTCTACAAGTTGTTGGATGAAATGACCATGAAGCTCCACATGTTTTGTACACTCGTAGCAAGTTTGAGCACCCCTTGATTATCGCAAAACAAGGGTGCAGGCCTGTCTTGAGACATATGCATATCTCAAAGCATCCTTTGAAGCCATAGTGCCTCACATGATGCTTTGGCTGTTCCCCGATACTTTATTTCTGTCAAGGAAAGAGATGTTGCCTGTTGCTTCTTACTGGTCCATGTGACTATACTTGTAGTAGGACTACAAACATAGCTAGAAGTAGACTTCCTATCATCAACAGAACCTACCCAATCTGAATCTATGAACCCAACTAGACTAGGATCTTTGCTTCTGCTACACTGAATGCCAAAGTCAAGTGTCCCTTTCATATATGTCAACATTCTCTTTGTTGCGATCCAATGTTCTGACTTAGGTGTTTTCATGAATCTGGAAATTTAACTCACAACATAGCTCAAGTTGTTAAGTTTTTAGGATAGCTGCAAATGTAATAACACTCTATGTTGTATTTAATTTTCCAAATGCAACAATATCTCTTTCATTTATATTGGGAATGAGGCTAAGAGAGACATGTCCCTTCATGGGACATGTCTATTCATTATTATTTATAAGAAAGGACATGCCTCTTCCCATTAATTATAATTTAATCAATCTTATAATGTTTCATCAATCAATTATTAATTAAGAATAATTTAATATTAAATATTAAATTTCATATGATTAATAATAATATAACATATATATTATATTATTATTAATCAACATATATTATATGTATTCTAATGATCATACGACTGAAGCTACAAACATTAACACAAGTCAGGTCTAGTGGCTATGAGATAGATAAGGTTGCCGACTAGTTTCTTGAGCATTGCCTTGTTGATCGCCTTTAAGTCCATTTTAGCTGAAAGCTTGAACCCTTTCTCCATAGGTGTATTTGAGATTTTGCAATTTGTCGTTTTGAACTTGTCTAGCGAACTTTGGACATATTTAGATTGGGAAATAAAAATACCACTACCTATTTATCAAACCTCTACACCTAGGCAATAATGAAGGACGCCCAAGTCCATACACAAGTTCTATTTGATTTGCTCAATCAATTTTGCTCACTAGTAATGATCATATCATCAACATAGATGACCAAAAGTATGATGTCATTGCCTACACTTTCAATCTATAAATTTGAATTTGAAGGGCTTCTTTAAAACTCTTGTTCATCCAAATATCTGTCAATTTTTATGTACCATGCCTTGAGTGCTTGCTTCAGGCAATAAAGCCCCTTCGTCAATCTTCATACCTGATGCTCCTTTCTTGCAACCTGAAACCCCTAAGGTTGAGTCATGTACAGTTCTTCCTCTAAGCCTCCATTGATGAAGGGACTCTTTACATCCATTTGATGGACTTTCCAACCAAATTGTGGTTCTATGGCCAAAACTAATCGGATATTGCTCATTTTTGCAATAGGAGCAAAAGTTTCCTCATAATCAATACCTTCTCTTTGTGAGAATACTTATCAACTGTACTTTGTACTTGTCAAGTGTACCATCAGCTTTGTACTTGACTTTGTACACTTGTTTGTAGCCAAGGGGTTTCTTCTCTAGTGGAAGATTTGAAAGAATCAAAACTTATTCTTTATATGACTTGCATGTTCAATTTCCATGCCTTTTCTAATTCCGGTTTATCTTTTGCCTCTGCAAAATTCTAGAACTCAAAACCACCCTAAATGGTGTCCATAATAGCAAAGTTAACCGTGTTTTTCTTTTTCTTGCTTCTAGAGGAACTACCCTAATTCATTTCATCATCCTGAGCATCATTGACAAGTTTTTCCCACCACAGGTTTCTTTATAGAAACCCCTCCATCCAAATCAGCATGGTCATGACTTGGATAGTTTGGTACTATATTATCTAGATGCTGATCCAAGTTCCCTGAAGAAAATCTTTTGGTACATGTATTGCTACCTACTTGGGATATTTGACATGTTCAGAATCATCAAAATTCCCCCCTTCAGATGTAGCTTATGGAAGTTGAAAACCTAAATCTTTAGCCTTTAGATTTTGATCTTCAATACTCTTTATGTCAAATTAGAGTTAAGAAGGCCCAACTTTTTCATATGTCACCTCATCCCTATTGAATGTCATGCGATCAATGTCCACATTAATCATCACGTAGGCTATGTGATTGTCATCGTACCTTGTCCAACTCTTGTAGTCTAGTTTGGTTTCTTGGAATCTAGAATCCATACATAAGCAATAGACCCAAAAACCTTAAGATAGCTTGCTCTTGTTTCCTCCTAGACCATGCTTCCTCTGGGGTCTTCTCCTTTTACTTGCTTTTCTTTGGTGGTTAAAAAATAAATTTTATGATTGCAAATTTCATCCACTTATGGTACTATGATATCATTAAATGTCATCCACTCATGGTAATATGATATCATTAAATGTCATCCACTCACGGTAGTATTTTGTTTTGGGTGTATGATCTAGTTGCCCTGCTCGACTGAGTCCCCCGATTTTGCCCCAAATTTGGATGACAGGCCATCACTATCTGTACTTTCTAGATTTTCTGCTGGAATCTGCATATGCATTTTCTTTTCTGTCCTACATGCTGAGAGTCATCATTTTGTCATATTTTGCCCTAGATCTTTGAATTTTTGAGTTGTACTCTTTTAGCTCATTTGTCTAAGTCACATTGTCTTGGATTGTATCAAAATCCAAAACCTTTTGGCAACACTCTTGTTCTCCAACATACAAATGGGCCATCTCCGTAATAATATGGTTCCTCCTCTCAACTATTCCATTTTGTTGAGTATAGGGTGTTGTGAATTGATGTTCGATACCGCATTTAGCACAAAAGTTCATGAATTTATTTGAATGGAGTTCAGCCCATTATCAAATCTAAGAGTGATTATTGAACAACCAAACTCTTTTTTTACTAATGACTTGAACTTCTAAAATTCTTTAAACACTTTTGATTCTACTTTTAGAAAACAAATTTTCCTACTATAATCATCTACAAACAAGGAAAAATACCTAGCACCAATGCTGGATACAATATTCTTAGGTCTGCGTGCATTGGCATGAATTGGCTGAAGGACCCCCCATGCTCTCCAAGCCTATCCTTTTGAGAGTGGAGTTTAGTGCTACTTACCTACTTCTAGATTCCAAGTAAACCTTTAACCATATTCTCTCGAGCTTATTGAGAAAGATAGGTTGAGATGTCCTTAGCGTTAATGCCAAAGAGTACTCATAGTAGATGAACTCTTTGCAACCAATGCATGGTCCTAAACCTCTTCAATATCAACAAGCAGATACAAACCATGATCTTCAATGCCAAGTGTGATGGCTTTTTATTGAACTCCTTGTCAAGAATATGGCACTTGTGTGTGTTGAAAACGACATCCAACTTGGGGTAGTGACAGGTAATCTAACTCACTGAGAGCAAATTGAGCTCGATGCTTGAACATAGTATACACTATGGAAAATAAGAAATTTACTTGCAAAGGTTATCTGGAAATTGCCTTTGTTGACAAATATACACTCACCACCACCACAAATCACTAAATCTAAACAATTCGTATATTTAGTGAAATGATCCTTCCTCAAGTAAACTATCTAGATGCTCCAAAATCAATATACCATACAAAAGACTTGGAGAAATCTGTTGGTTGTTTGGCCATAAAAGTGTAGAAGGTAGACTCCTTAGAATGCTCTACATGAGCCTTTGGTAGAGGCCCTCCCTAGTTGATATGTGCTATGCAAGTTCTCTCAGGGTTAGTTAGATGCTTGGTAGTGCGCCTAAAACATCAGGGACAATGAGTTCCTTGGAAACTGGCCTAAAACTTTGTAATTGATTATTTCATATTGTGAGTAAGATTCTCACTGTGTTTTTTTCCCGCATTGGGTTTTCCATGTAAATTTGGTATTCATGCGTGTATGGTTTCATTGCTATATCTTTTGTTGATAACTAATTGGGTTAACATTCAGTAATTGAGATTTGTGACAAAATTGTTAAGTAATTGTTTATGCTGATTCAGCTCCCCTCTCAGCATTGAGTGGTGTTCAACAATTGGTATCAGAGCAAGGTTCCTCTAGTAGAAGTTCAACCGCTTAAAGCAGATCCGAGATGGCTAGTGAACATGGAACCAAAGTACTCAAGTTTGATGGAACAAATTATACATTCTAGGAGAGAATGGAGTCGCACTTGGACTTTGCCGTATGGTGTTCTTGATGCTATCAGAAATCGTTTTTTGTAATAGGGAAAATAAATGTTCACTAGTATGTGAGGACAAACTACGGAAGCTTAGGACTATTTCGTTGGCTAATTACATTAGGAAGGAAAACTACCCACTAGGCTCAAGCGGACTCAAGCGCTGAACAAGTGTAAGGGTTTTCCTTCACTTTTTGTATAGAGATGAATGAGTTGATAAAATTAAAGATGTGTTGAAAGGAGGGAGATGCAAGAGGGCAATATGAAGCAAATGAGTTTTTTATTATGTGGGACAAACAATAATTGATAGACATATTTTCACTACAGATTTGGAAGGCAAACTGAGTCTTTGACCCATGCCAAAAAACTGGGCTGGAAATGGACTGTCAGGGGTGACTTTGGATGTAGGGGGTGGCTAGAGTTGCTACTGACCCTAAGAGGCGCCCTTGAAGTGCCAAAGACTAATGAAAAGGGGCTGGATTTGAAGAAGATAATTAGTAGGTCCTGTTCTCGAATCCATAGCTTCGTCACTTGTAACTTGCACACATAAAAGATAGGAAAAGGTTGGGTTGAAAAGGGTTTGCCTTAGTCAAACCCCTAAATAGGAATTGACCTTAAAACCAAATTGAAATTGCATAAAGGAAATGAGCGTGCTGTATATAGCAGAGGCTTGGCAATGAACTATACCTTGATCAGTGCAAATACTTATCGAAATGAGATCACAAGTGTTGATGCAATAGTATAGCTTCACAAAGACCTAAAAGGACATCACAAAGAATATGCTTGCACTATGATTGATAAAGCTTGTCACAAAGTCTGAAGAAAAAGAATGCTTGATTGCTCCTTGAATACTTGGACATGAATTGTTTGATTGATGAAGGATGCGAATAGATCTCTTGATTGCTTACCCAAAATGAGGAAGGTAGCTTGCTTATATACCTACTCATTTCGTGGCTCAAAACTCAGACAGGGTCAGCAAGAATTTGAAATCTCGCCCAAAATCAAACGACCATTCTTCGATTTAAATTTGGGCCTGTTTTGCCTTGCAAGGGGCAACTTTGGATGTAGGGGGGTTTAGGTCGCCCCTCACATTAAAAGGCACTCTCTACGAGGCAAATTTAACTCAAATTTTGCTTGGGGGTTGTTTAAGATATGGGGTTTCTAGAAATGTAGGTGAAATCGGGGTATGAGCAACAAAAATGTGTAGAAGGCTACCTATAATGAAATAGGGCCTATGTACACAAGAGGGGAGATTTAAAGGGGCACACCCATAATTAAGGGCCTACGTACAAAAACTAATTGAGAGAACATGTATATTTATTAAAATATTAATTAAAGGGTCTTGAAATGCATCGAGGAATGAACACACTAAAATGGGCACTAATCAAGGACCAAAATTTTAAGTGCTTACAATTCAGGATGATACATTTAGGCCCCACTTTAGCAGGGGTATGAGCCTACAGTAATACACAGGGTAAAGTAGAAGAAAGAGAAGAGAGAGAACATGGTCAAGACTTTAAGGAGGTGACATCCTAAGTTTGAGGAAAGAAGCCCCCAAATCAAGGATCGTAACTCATGCAACCAGGTGCAAGGGCACACAAAACAAAGAAAAACTAAGGCTAAAACTTACTAAGGCTCCAATTCAACTAGTTGAAGAGACCTTGATCGAACAAAATGTCTCAACCGCTAGTATCATGCTTGGAATGCTATTGCAAAAGCACAAGTGGGTCTCATGGGAAGGGCAAGAACACACGCCAAAGACAAGACTCTACGATACAAACCATTAGTAAAGTATGTTGTGCCTTACGGGATCGAGGAGAGAGAGAGAGACAGAGGGAAACTCATGAATGACACAAACTAGCAAAGTGTGTTATGCTAGGTGATCCATGAAAAGAGCACAGATGGCACATGACAACAAGCTGCGTTATGTTGTGTGATTCGTGAGACAAAAGTAGGAAGAGTAGAAATGGTCTAGCAAGCTGCGTTATGCTAGTTCTACTCATCCCAAGAGAGGAGGTGCAAAGATGGAGTTGATAGGCTAGCAAGTTGAGTTATGCTAGTCAACCCATCCAAGGATAACCAAGCAAAGCATTGTATGCAATGAAATTCTGCCAAAAAAGGATCAAGCCTAAGGAAAGCATTGTCTCCAAAGGAATCCGGTGTATATAGTACAATCCAAGGAAAGCATTATCTCCAAGGAAAAATGCAAAAAAGGAGGATCAAGCCTAACAAAAGCATTGTCTCCAAGGGAAAATGCAAAAAAGGAGGATCAGGCCTAACAAAAGCATTGTCTCCAAAGGGATTCGCAAAAAGGAGGACCAGGCCCAAGGAAAGCATTGTCTCCAAAGGGTTCCACTATAGTGCACAAGTAGGCCATATATATGCCCCCCTCGTTAAGATGGCGACATAGAGCTATGATGGCATCTTAAGGAAGAGAAAGGAAAAGGATACCCACCTTCAACACCAAGGAGATATCCTTAAAGAAACAATGTATGCAAAACCACGATGAAGAGAAAAATAAATCTTGTCAACCATGGAAAAGATAATTATGAAAGGATATCTAGCATCAAATGTAAAGGGATCCATAGGAGGAAGTGATCTTTGTTACAAGACATCTACCTCCAAGAGGAGTTCTTGAACAAAGATAACATCTTAGACAAAGAGAGGGGAGGAGAATCAAAATTCGCCATTTAGCCCCCAATTACTAGGTAGAAAAAGGGATTCTGGATCAAGGATGACATACCTTAAGCCCCCCCAAGTAAGGGAATTTGGTTAAGATAGACATGCACGTTCGAGCAAGGAAAAGGTTGTAAACAAGGATGTGAATCTCATGAAAAAGAGAATGAATCCTCATGTAGAACAAACAATTTTATGCAAGAAAGGATGTCATGTGATAAACAAACACCACTAGATCAAAGAAAGTGGATCCTTAGAAAGGATAAGGTAAAGAGAACCCTTGCCTCCCAAGCGAGAAGGCAAGGAAAAGGATAACACATTATGTACTCTAATAAGTGAAAATATCAATTATAATAGACATGCACGTTCAAGCAAGGAAGATGCTGTAAACAAGAATGTGAACTTGCTGAAAAAGAGAGAATCCTCATGTAGAACAAACAATTCCATGCAAGAAAGGATGTCCTGTTATAAAAGATACAAGTCAACAAAGAGATAATGGATCCCTTGGAAGGAGAAGGATTGAAGAGAGAACCCTTGCCCCCTGTTAGTTTGCAGATTTGTCTTTTCCGAATAACCAATAAATTGACTCTCTTTGCCCAGATAAGAAGACAAACTGCCAACGAACAGTTGGAGAGGTCATTATTGTATTAATGTCCTTCCTCTGAATTTTAGAGGTACAACTCTCTCTTGTGATGTAATTTAGTTTTTCAGGGTATGCTTTTAACTAGAAAGCAGAAAAGACACACTAACACTTGAGCATATGCATGCTGCAGATGCGAATTACAGATTCATAGATTGGGGGAAAATGAGAAACTAACACAAAGTTCACTTCCTTCAGCACCCACAACAGGGAAATGGAATTACAACAACTTTCTAAGAAAGGGTGATTACACGACTCAAAGTTCATAACATAATCACATCCACAACGAATATAACATATGGAAACAGTACAAACAGAATTGCAATTAACATAAGAAAATAACAAAACTCCCAGGATTATCAATGAACACAAAGTTTCAGATATTCATTCCGCTTCCTCTTGAAGATCCGAGAATACAAAACCTCTGGAATTCTTTCATATATACCAGTTTCACAAAGAAAGACACTATTGTATTTATGTAATCAACCCATAACACATTATCAAAAACTTCCCCCCGTTTACAATGCTGGAATAAGAATGCCTCTTTCTGAGCATACGCTTCAGAATTCGGAATCCCCCTCGCCTTTCATGATATCAAAAAATATCCCCTGATTCTGAGCATAAGCTTCCAGAATTCAGGATATCTCCCTCACTTCCGAAATCTCTTTTTTATTTATTTAAATAACTTCTTACAATATGCCTTTTTAGTTTTGTAACTGTTTCTTCAAGAGGTAACTATCTTTTGATATTCTCTTTTCAATTCCAAAGTCTAGTAAGTGTCCCTTTATAAATAATTTCTTATGTATAATGATGTATTTGAATCAACGATTTTGTTTGTCCCTTCAAATCCTTTGATGCTGCCGGTTTGAATTTGATGTCTTCTCAAATTTGGAATACCAAGAACTAAAACTCAAGCACAAATGCACATGGTATTACAGATCATATGGTATTTAGAATATACTCCTATTTGTGTTGATATTCTAAATGCTTCCAAGCACATTGACATGAAGGGTCTATATTTGCCAGTCTAGCTGTGTGATGCATACTTCTTGCATGTTTGCGCAATTTCTTATATGCTCCATCTAACGTTGATTTGTGGGAGTAATTTCTCATCATCATATTCGAATCTTTTTCTAGTAACTTCAACAAACTTTTGATCATCCACTATGCCTTGATGTCACGATATTTCTTTCTAGCAGAGGTGCAAGATTATTCTAAGTAATATGATGGAATTTTTGCTAGATTAAGTTATGTTACCAGTGTCTCCTTCAACTCTGAATCCAAAGCTCACAATGATGGAACACGTTCTTCCTTGGTGACAACACTTAAATCTGCTCAAAGATCAACCAAGAATTTCAGGCCACCAAGGTGGGCATTCAATCGTTCAAAAAGTATCGTGTATAATGGCTTTAAAGCACATCATAGATTTTGCTCAGCAGACGCAAGCCTTTCTTCATCCAAGTCAGGCTTCTGAGTACGACCGTCACTCTGCAGTCCAAGGTAGTACTGGATTAGATCATAGACATGAACTCTATGAGAATTTTGTTAGAGTTAGATCTAAGGTATCCATCTTCGTAATGTGAATCGTTCCATGCATTAGCTTCTGCACATTTTCTAGTATCTTGATTTCTGATTTATATTAGAAGTATCCCATTCAGACCTCCGAATGTAGTATTTACTATGACCCGCACCAATGAGTGTACATGAGTAGGTACAATTTCTGTTGAATGATAAGTTTGCTCTTGTGCTTCAAGTAGCAAACCACATATATCTTGTGTGCTCATCTTCCCAAAAGGTCCAATTGATGCAACGACAAGATAACTATCATTGCTTGATATAACATTGCCAATCTATAACCTCTGGTTCAGAAATCACTCCATACCAACCATACGTTTAACATGGACACAACAGTTACATTGTGACACCACTTTCAGATTATATCCTCCTACGAACTCTGCCAAGCGAACTGGGCAATCCATATCTTTAGTATATGTTGTCAACACACTTTTAGAAGTAAATCTTGATATGAATGAATCACAGGCAGTAACAATAAAGCTGAAATTTATTCCATTGCTAAATTTCACTCACATTTACTTGTCTCTATATTTCGACATGAATTGACACCCCCCTTGCATGCATATAGCTCCAACTTGAACAGGATTATCGAATCTGAAATGACAGCTCAAGCTTCAAAAATTGGCTATGTTGAAGTCGAATGGATGAGATGAGAGAACCATGCTGTGCACGACTTCATCAAGTGTTGCCTTTGCTAAGGTCGAGCAATCAATATGCTTTCATTGTCGGGGAGTCGCATGGCAATAGCAACCTTCGTACTAATCCATATTTGGTTCGAGAGTTAAGGAAAAATCCCGACATATCGACAATGAACGGGTTCCAGTCTTTAATTTGTCAGTCGGGTCCTTTGTTCTTATTTCCACAAGCAGATAAAATGCTACCTGAAAATTGATGATGAATATTCTGCACAGAATTCCTTATAGCTTTTACATGGTACCAAACATAACTATAGAGTTGCACCCTAGTGAGACAAGAATAGCCAAAAGTTTTGAAATTTTGGAAGCAATAAATTGATCAACTTCATTGAGCACAACTGTTATGAGCTGCGATGCCTTGACAATCATCTAGTAATTATTAATCTATTTGGCAATCCTTTCAGATGTTTGTGGAATCTGGCTTTACAATTGTCAATTGTATCAACCTGAAAGTCTCTAATGCCTTTCCCCCAAATCTATTTTAATGTAGTGTTGTTGAGAATGTTGGGTAGTTTGGGAACCTTTGAACCGATTTGGGCTTTTATATGGTTCGTAAACCACTAATAATTGCCAATTGCCGCCACGCATTAGCTTTCACCAGAATTTTGTAAATATGGATCAGAAGTCGGGGAGTTATGAAATATTTGAAGTTCTTACACTTCCATGAAATGGCATTGTATAACCCTCCCCAAAATTCGAAATACCATCTATGGTGGCTTTTGTAGGACTTAGAATAACATTGAAAAGGCTTCATTTACATGAAAATATGGAGCCACTGATATGTATACATCATGTTTTTTCTGTTGGCTTCAACATAGATATGAAAGATGGTGAGGACATTTGAGATGCAATTTCACTTGCTAAAGATTCATGCTGAAATAGTGAAGCTAGTGGAAGAGTTAAACTGTGACTTATTGTGCAGGGCCTTATCTTATCTTGATATTAATTCATTTTTGGCTCTCACAATGAACTTTGTGATGCTTTAGTTGTTGCCACTGATGAATGCTTTGTATATGATCCTCTGAGGTAATGGTAGTATGCTTTTCTCATAATTCCAGTAATTTTCAAGTCAGAAGTGGAGTATTTCAAAATGGCTTGCATTTATGTCGCTTTGGAAGATATACCTTAGTTCAATTGGGTAGATAGCTCTGTTCATTCACTCCCCCACAGCGCCTAGAAAGCCATAGAGAATGGAGTTTTCCTGGCATGATTTAAGAAAATAGACAATATGAAATGTTTAAACAATTTATATTGATTTGTCTAATAATTTAAAATAAACTTCTAAGCAACCATAAAAAATGGAAAATACCTTATTTTAGCATATGGTATAATACTAAAATAGTAATTTGGCTGTACTAAGTATTTATAGAATGTGTAATAAATGATAATATAGAACTTGAAGCATTAAAATACACTATACTATGCTGTATTTATTTGATATGATATGGTCAAGTTACTGGGAAAGGGCTTCTTCTTGGTTTTATCTATTTTTAGGTATGATATGGTGTTCTATTAATGGGGCCCCTCCTATGACTTATTACCATAACGCACCATCATTAAGTTTAAACCGCCAAGCAACATAAAGATGTAACATAAGAACCATCTGGACTCAAAATCAACATACTAGCATTATAAGTATAACATGCAAAACAATAGCAACCTAACAGTATAAAATCAGCATAGAGCTTAGACTGCCAATGCACCACACACAAGTCAACCATCAAAGCCTATGGCAAAGGAGCCACAACCCAATGTGCCATGCCATACATAGGAGGAGTCGTCACCAACAATCATGCACCGTACTGTAAATACCATTACTAGAAATAGCGACCGGCTGCACTGTAGGCACTGCTGGCCCCATTGCCACCTCGAAGCCAGAGAAATTAAAACCATAAATGAGCTGTCTGCCGGGTGCCCTACTCTATGTGCTGGCTTGTTATTTGTCAGGAGTGGCAATGTACAACCACTTGTCAACTCCATGATACCTCCATTCTAAGATACCAACCATGCGTTTTATTACCTGGTGTAGGTCTTGACAAAGCATAGCTCCAGCTTTTGCATGTCTAACATTAGCTCCTTGATTGTTGCATTTATAGCACTTAAATCCACCTCTATCCAATCCACTGAAGTTTTTCCTTCCACTTTCGCCATCCTTGATTCAGCACTGGAACCCTCCACATCTTCATTAATAGAGATTTCTACCTCTAAGGATTTCACCAATATGACCAAGATACGTCTGTGCACAACTTTATTTATCAATCACTACCTCTAATTTACTCGAGCACTTGCCCATAATGGAGCCCCTGAAACCCACATACCCAGTATCCTGCAAGCTGGTAGAACCAAAAATTACTTATGGCATTTGCAACTTCTCTTTATTGTTACAGCAGACGATCTTTTTGAAGTGGTCTGTAACCTTCCCAAACCTTATGGGTCTGTCGCACTGCGTTGCCTCACTATTATTAGTATGCCAAAGCAACAAACCAAACATTGCACCTGCAACCACTGTCCATTTCCGTAGTGTCCATATCACATTGCAGCACAATGCCAATAAAAAATCAATATACCACTTCACAATTGCTACACACTTACAAACCAAATATAAGGCTTCCATACACAAATATAGTTTAGGCAACCCAAAGGAGTGCACAGCTTCCTTGCCGTCGACGACAAAATTATGACTAAGACACAATTTGGAGACTTCCAACCAGAACTAGCCAATCATAAGGCCCATTCTAAGAGGTTTGATTCTAGTCTAGTAACAAAGCAATGTTGGGACACTTTTTACTAGTCTTGCTAACAATATGAGTAATCTCCAAGAGCTGTACCTCATTAGCCAAATATTCTGCCACACCATTTTGTTATTTATAACAACGAATGAGTTCAACGTAACAAAACTTTGCTTCCCACAACAATGCTTCCTCCAAAAGGACCCGAAGCTTTCAATTTGGAGAAAAATGCATATTCACTGCATTAACATTAATATGTGAATCACCATTCATCTTAATTTCTGGATGCTTCCAATTCGGAGAAAAATGCCTATTCACTGCATTAACATTAATATGTGAATCACCATTTGCGTTAATTTCTGGATAACCTTCCTTTTATAAGTAGCCTGAAGGCCTAGAAAAAGTGCTTCCATCTCTGCTTCATCATTCATTTTGTCACCGAAGAATTCAGCCTCTTCTAAAACAAAAGCACCACATGAATCCCTTATCATGTATCTAGGTCCTGCCACACATGGGTTGCCTTTGGAGGCCCTGTCAAAATTTTGATCAGATTAAAGCTATGACAATTTGAACAAGAAAACACTGCAAGTACCTTGGGAAAACCTTTCTCTTGAAGGTGAAAAACCCAGCAACTATATCTTCGATTATATTTATTAAATGATTAAGGCCTGAATACAATTTTTGCCAATATCGATCTATGATCGATCTGTAATGTATGAGTATTGATTTGTCAATCAAAAGTTAAAACTGATCTGAATATGTATCAGTTTTTTGTCTCTGCCTGAGAATGTATATTGATCTGTATGAATACATATATATGTTAGTCTTGATCTTAAATGAGTCGATCTCTCTGAATATAAGATCACTGCACTATCACGTTGCTGTATATATATATGTCCAATCACTGTAATGCCACGATACTGTATATAGATGACTGCAAGTAAATATAATACACTGCGATGTATATTTTTCTCCAATCGCTGAGTATTATTTTCTCTATCACTGAGATTTTATCATCCTTTGAATGCTGAATATATAGATCGCAGAGAGTATATAATTTGCTGAGTATTGATCTTCTACCAATCACTGAGTATTGTCGAGGGTGATAATTATATAATTTTCTGAGTATGTGTTTTTCCTTGTCTATCAATATCCATCGCAATATATATAACTCTTGCCTTTGAATGATTGGATGCGTCTCATCGAATGAGGCTAACTCTTGATATTAATTAGTTAAATTCATAACTAATAATTTTTATTTGCAGACAACATTAATTAGTCTAATATCGGTGTAGACTTTATATATATCCATTTTCTTTTATATAAATGATATCGATTAGATTAGATAGAGCATCGATATTAGTAATGAACAATTGCTTGTGTCTCAAGTGATGCGATGCATCACTTCAGACACAAGACTGTCTCTCAGTGTTAGGAATTTCTCCCGACGCTATAAAAACAACAGGCCCTATCAAACTTTAATTTCACCCGACTTCGGAGCCAGCCATTTATCCTTGTGACTATTTCTTTTATTCCTTATTAACCAAGGTTACCCCGAGTTTCCGGGACGGGGACAGGGACGACAGGGGACAGCGGGACGGGTTTCCGGGACGGCAAATTTTTTTTCCGTTTTTGGGGACGGCAGGGGACGGCAAAGGGGACGGCTATGTAAATATAGGGAAATTTTCAAATATATAAGAAAATTTGCAAGTATACATTACATTCATATGAAAATATGGACAATGCATGCCATGTAAACATCATATAATCTTAACATACAACATTTCAATGCCATTTAGTAAATACTCAAAGTAAATAGTAACATTTCAATGCCATTTCAATTCATTATCGGATTGTCAATATGCATAAGCTAACAAAAATATAAGTTTAACAAAGAAACTAAGAAAAGTAAAACTATAAATGCCCAAAGGCTTAGGTGCTGACATAAAGTTTCATCACCATGTTCATAGTTCAACATAAAAATCAAAATATAGAAAAGAAAAATGAAGCACACTGCTGCTCCTATTCTTTTGCTGCTAACATGACATCAATTTCAGAGTCCTCCGAATCACTGCCACTATCATGCTGCACTGGAAATGAGCTCTCATCCAATGGAACCCCAACCAATCCCGGTGTTGTATCCTCCTCGTCAATCTGGGCCGCATCTTCATGATCAATATTCCACCGTAAAGCTGGAGTCTGCCTATACTCTGGAGTCTGACGATCCTCAAGTTGAAGAGCACTATGCACAACCACTAGCTTCTCTGCTTGTCTAGAGGTAAGTCTATTCCTCTTGAGGGAGTGGATAAAGCCATATGTAGACCAATTCCTCTCTGCAGCTGAGGAACTAGCAACCTGTGAAAGGAAGCGAGAGGCAAGCACTTTCAACTCTGGTGT
>MU227811.1:1131319-1143179 GCA_018584345.1 Thuja plicata | reverse complement strand
ATATATATATATATATATATATATATATATATATATATATTCTTATTTGCATAAAAGAGACTAATACTCTAAATGCTTCATTAAATCATATAAATATTTAGGACAAAGGGAAATGATATATATATGAATCAAATGCCACACATGGGCTCAAAACCACTTCCAACATCCCTTCTCCTCACAAATCAAAACCATGGCTTCAAGCCAACGAAATAAACCTTATAGCTCCCAAATACCCTTAGGCAAAGCTTGACATCATGGAACTAAAACCTCAATGTTTATCCCTCCACACATGAGAGACTCTACACTGCTAGGGATGTCACTATCCTTTCACCCCTCAAGGTTACTCTGCCCTCCCAAGGGTGAGTGTGCCTTGAAGACTCCTTTAACAAATTTCATAACACAAATAAAACACAAACTTAAAAAAACAACAAAGAAACTCCCATGAACATCAATGGGGTTTCTTAACAAGAAAGCATAAAAATCCATTAATGGCAAACAAGCTTTCAACACAACATAATGTAAGCTTACACTAAGAACAAAAGAAAGATATGAAACTAACCTAAATTCCAAGCTTAAGGTAAAAATGGGTGAAGTTGAGAAGCTTTTCCTCTTTATGCTTCTTCCTTTCTCTCCAAGTCTCCTTCCAAAATTAAAGGTCTCTAAGAATAGAGAGTGGGTGAACAACCCTAACCTTCCTCCAAAATCTCCTTAAAAAGGCTTCTAATCTACAAAATATCTAATAGTCATTAATGGGGAAGTGATTCAAGTCTATCCCATCTCCCCACTTGCATTTCCCTTCATAAATGGAGTTAAAGGCTCACATGGGGAAAATCAGATGGCTTGACCAAATGTCCTTAACTCTAATTTTCGCCACTTTCTTAATGAGATATTTTGGAGGTGCCATAAATGAGTTATGGGCCTCATAATGACTTAAAATTGACCCCTAACCCCTAGGGTACCAAGTGGGGTGGTTAAATTTGACCCTAACTACCTTCTGGAAGCTTATTTGACCCTCCTAAACCCCACCTGAAATTAACCTATGGAATTCAACTAACTTGACTCAATCTAATGCTTTCTAACCCTTGGGTAAGCATGAGAACTCTACTGGTTAACCCCCTAGTTGGTGTCATACCTATCCTTGTTACATTGACTAGCCATGCAAACACATAAAACACGTGTCAAGTGACACAACACAATCAACACATAAGGCATGACTAATTACATATTTACAATTAAATTTAAACACAATCATGCATATTACATTTACAAATATAACACATAACAATGAGGTTCCTGTCTCTTTATCTAGACAAAACCTTAGCTATACAGAGTTAACATAGGTCCATTCCCGTTTCCCCATTTTAGAACCATGGTCAATCTCCTGCACACTCATTGCAAACATCAGTAGTCCAATAAATCACCATATAAAACATAGCATGGTAATGATATAATCAAACATATTCACTAACACTTTGCGTTATCCAATAATTGATCGTAACTTAAACAACATTTGTATTTAATCCCAATATGCATAAACATGAGTTCCTAAATCAATTTGCATCATAATAACATCTAACATATGTATCCATCATACTGCATCATTAAAAATTAATCATAGAAGTGATCTGAATTAACTAACATAAGCATCACATACGTGTATCAATGTCATAATCAAAATGCTGAACATACGTAACATATGATCTAACAAATTCTCAAATAACATGTATCCAAATAGTCTAAGTATCTCAGAATCAGTATCAACTAAAGAGTATAGTAAGAAAAAATCAGTGCTGAGGTATGACGGGCTAGGGTAGGCCTCACATATTCACCTCCACAAAAACTACGATTGATGTTAAAGAGAACTTGTCCTAGGGATGATAGAGGTTAATAATTAATAGAAATTCTTAAATGAAATGATTATACATTAGGTATAAAACCCTCACAGAGTTTCACAAAAGGGAGGTGATGTAATGCTCTTTATGGAAGTCCTACAACGTAATGTAAAATTATTATAAACATAAATCACAAAGATGAAATCATACATGAATGTTGAATGTTGTAGTGTACTACTCAATGTGCTAATAGCTTAAAATTAGAAGGCTTGAATGTGCTTATAATTTTTGAGTGATAGAAGATGTGCTTTATATAGGGTTCAAAAGGTATTTTATCATGTAGGCATACAACCAAGGATCAAATGAAAAGATTGAGATTAGATAATGAGTGAAAAATATGACACTCATACGTGTTTGAACTTGGGTTCATTTTAGAGGGACTAGGACATTGGGCACTCTAGTCCGCTTGAAAATAGACTGGCAAACAAGATGACAATGTATTGGGATCCAAAACCTAGGACTCGGTCTCAAAATTAGCATGTGATGATAATTATGTTGCGGGTTTAAAAATTAAATTATAGGGTAACTAGGGAATATAACCTATAACCACTAATCAACTCACACTCATTCAAATAGATAGATTTGTGAATAAATTTAAAGAAAACAAAAATTGCTCAACAACAGATAAAGCTTTATATCATTCAAATGAGATTACAAAATCATCTTGATCACAAGATCAAGGATCATAGGTTTCTATTTAAACTTTGCAAGGTTGCAGTTCTTCACATGTGAAGTGGGAGAAAGTTTACTATTCCAACAATATCCCCTTTAATTTCAACCACTAATAGATTCAACACAAAGCCAATTATTTATCCTTCCAACTATAGCAGGATTTATCCTACCATGATGCATTATGCGATGATCTCTATTTCATGAATTATTTAGAGTGAATTTTTAGGGTTCCATGCTTTCTCTCCTCTTATAGAGGACTTCAATGCTTTTTAACAAAAACACTATGACCTTTTAAGGATTTGATTTAAATTCTTCAAAAATTCGAGGGCTTCACTAGTTTTTGAGGTAGCCTCCAACTAATTTATTATAAAAAATTGTCCTCTGATCTCATCAGCCTCCCTTCATTTTGGCCAAATCTCCTTTTTAATAGTGACAAGAATCTTCTTTATATGCGTCCCAAAACTCCTTCGATGAATTTAAAAAAAATCTACTTAGCCTTTTCAATGACTGGATGGACTTCTCTCGAGAAACCATGTAACACACAACAACCTCTTCTGGCTTGGAGTGCTTCATATTAACAATGTTTTTTTTGCAAGGTAAATTGTTTCTCCTTAGATATTTTTATTCTAGCTTCTTCAGAATTGCAAATCTCTCTAAAAACTACAATATATTTTCAACAAACAATGAATTTTTTCATCTTCAAACTGCACACCCATAGTCTCACAAACACTTCTTTAATCTCAACACTTCCTTGGATCTTTTTCTTTGATACCAAATGAAGGAATTTAAAGAAAATACAAATTGCTTAATAGTAGATAAAACTTTATACTCATTCAAACAGGATTACAAAATCTGCTTGATCACAAAATCAAGGATATATTGATAAGATATTAGAGACAAATAATGTGTTAAAATTATCTCAATAAATAAAGGTCTTTGATTTAGATAAAATATATACTTATTTGCATGCATACTCATGTAAAAATCTAGTTAGCTAGATCATGTAAATTATATTTTTAGATCTCTTGATTTAATTTTTGTAAGGTTTCAGTTCTTCCTATGTGAAGTGGGAGAAATAACTATTCCAACAATTTGAGTTCAAGAAAATGAGAAAATTTAATTTAAGAAATTAATTCCTAATATATTATGTATGATGTTGTTATGCATTTCACCTGGGATCCCTTGAATAAAATCCATGAGAAACATTAGTAGCATCTCCTCCATATACTAAAGTATACCAAGGCTACTCCATTGTAAATGTGTTTATAACATACCCCTATCTCACCATTAAACTCAACACATTAGAAATTTGATCATTGAATATCAATGGAATAAAATTATATTTGATTTACCTTGAAAGAAATTTGATTTCCCAGAGTGAGATCTGATTTGAATTGCCGATTGATGGTGCTTGCAGTTGCTATCACATACTAGGGGGAAGAATTGCAAACATATCCCTCTAAGGCATCACTACAAGAGGAATTTCATGTTAAGATTCATCTCTTTATTGCATGGAATACTCCTATTGCAATGCTATCTTCAAAGTAGTCAAGAGACTACTACATGGATAAAAACCATGCCCAATTGAGATGGAAATGAAATCCACACCATCATGTATTGCACCATCAACCATTGCAATAATCTAACCAATAAACCTTGTATACAATAATTCTTGTGCTAGGCACTCCTCCACATATGCCTCCTTGGGCTAGTCCAACGATGTTGTAATTTATAACAATTCTTCGAACAACTGTGGAGGTGGTTTGTGTTCCATGCCCATATGCATCTATTGGAGAGAGGAACTAACTATCAAGATCTAAAACCTTTTTAATAAAAGTGTGTACCTATTATTTTTATAGTTGTTTTTGTAATTTAAGTCTCGTATAATTACACTTTGATTAACTTAGGATACTCTATATTATAGTAATTTGCATAGGACACTTAGGGAATTGCATATCTAGAAAATATGGTTGTAGGAGAAATCCCATCTTTGGTGGTGTTATTGTTATCACATTTTCATATCCACTTACAGTAGAATGATAATTCCACCTTTGGTGGGTGATCCACCTTTAATGGAATTATCTATTATTTTCTCCTACCCACCCTTGCATCTCATTGAACCACATGTCATCCTTGTATGCTTTCTTCTCCTTTTTCCTTGGCTATATAACCAAGCACATGTACATTGTAATCAACTCAACATTTTGCATCTTAAGGAGAATACACTTCATTCTTGTCCATTTTGTTCGGTCTTGATTTTGTGCTATTCATTGGCTTGTAGATCTTGGGGTTCTATAGAAAAATTCTTACGTGGTATCAAAGCCATTAGAGTGTGCCTTTGAGTGGCCTTCTTAGGGAGATCTTGGTACATTCATGATTGGAATATTAAGAGATCCCTTACATATCACCTTTGTTGAGCCTCATACGTCAGATCTAACCTCTCCATTGCATCAAGAGGTTGTTTCCAATTAAGATAACCTCTAATTGCATTTAAATCAGACATTAGACGCCTGAAATCTTACATTTCTCACCAAGAGGGTACACTCTATTGTGGTAATAATTTTTGCATTATTTTCTCAATTTGATCTTTTCCAAAAATTATTTTATCACAACTCTATATTTTCTCTCTTTTTTAATTTTTGAGATTTGTTTGGTTTTGTATTGGATATATTGTGCATTTTTTGGGTTTTTATTCTGGAAAATAAAAAAAAATTAAAATTAAAATCTTTATTTTTTGGGGTATGCGATCTCCCTATTTAATTTGTCATAAGGATTTTTTATTTTTCTATGGGGTCATGAGCCTCCGTACTACCCTGTTCCTTGTTAGAGTCTCTAACCACCAACATCGATCCTGACCTGACACCAACTCTTCCTTCTAGCATCCTCTTATCACCAACATCCCTTCCACTACCAACTATCCCTCTTCTACAAGCTCGACATGGTGCCATGTCACCTACCCACCTCACACACATCACATCCAATGTGGAGTCCAACATAGATTCCATGGAGAGATCAACACGAACCTTCCACACAACCTCCATGTGGTACCAATGCGGTGCCTAATTCGTTCACACGTAGCGCATGTAGAGTCCATGTGGATCCAACTCAGAGTCATCTAGTAGTTAGTGACACACATGGCCTATAATCAGTGACATGTGGAGTGAAAAGTCAAGGATTTGTTGCCTGCACAGTCAACTGTGTGTGTGGTAAAATGTGTGATTAGAATCTACAACCAAACACTTCAATAAACCATTACATCAAAGGGGTTAGTATCAAAATTGAGATCAACATAGCATAAAACCCTTGAAACTAGCTTATTTCTTCCTATTTGAAGCGAGTGTGATTCTCATGAGTTGACCATCAGATTGGACATGGAAAATCAGTGACTTGACTACTCCAAAATGGAAGATTCAATGCAAGATGGAGCAAGAGCATAGACTTGCATACTTTGCTCTTGAAAGCTTTGAAAATGAAAATGCATGAGCTAGAAAACTAAATGCATAACAAATATGAGAAATGAAACTAAGATGCAAAATTAAGCTATCAATGAGAATACCAATTCATCTACATTAAGCTATGAAAGGAAACTAGAATGCCATTAAACTAAGAGAATGAAACTTAACAATGCAATAATGCAAGTAAGTAGGAGTTATTACAACGATACTGATAATTTTCTTGAGAGAGAAAAAATGGGAGGAAGCAAGAAGTGTTTTGAACCTGTGAATTGTGAAGAGTGGAAGGAAAATAAGAAAGTGTGGAGTATCCTGAAGAAAGGCGGGATAGCAATTTTCATGGAAAGATTACATGGCATAAACCCTACGATTTCCAGGAATTTCTCCAAAACTTGGAAGAATGGGAAGGTGCTTGTGGGGAACCAGCTCATGGAGGTCACGAAGGATATTATAGTAGAAGCCACGGGCATGAGTATGGAAGGGCTCAAGTTTTATAAAGACAAAAGCATCTCTAACAAAGCCTGGGATAAATTCCCGAACATGGAGGAGGAAAAGATGTGATTGGTGAAGGAGGATATCTCCTACCATAACCCCAAACACATTTCCAGGCTGTGGAGGTATGTGCTTTTTGGTGTAATCAATTAAATAACACTCGATGGTAGATTTACCAGAGCATAAAAGCATCACTTTATGCTGTCGAATCATTTTAGGCACAATGTAAAAATTAGCCTCCCTTTTTACTTGTTGAGCTCGCTGGATTTTACCATTATTAGTGTTCAGAAGGATCTGAAAGGTGACAACATGTCACACTAGGGCCTCATGCTTCTAGTTTATGACCTTCTCAAAACTAAAAAGGTGGAGAAACCTTTTATGAAGAGGAATGTTAAGGATGATGAGGACACAGAAATAGACGAGGAAGAAAATATGTATGATGAGGAGATAGAGGATGAAGAGGGGGTTCCATATGGGTTTCACACTCCTAAGAAGGCAAAATTCAAAGGCTTGAATTTTAATAAAAATTAGATGAAGGTTTCTATGGAGGATTTTGAAACGGAAAAGGAGACTGAAGATGATGAGTATGAGGAAAAAAAGGGGAAAGAGGGTAAGAAAAGGATACGAGGGGATCTCACTGGTAGTAAAAAAAAGAGGAATAAAAAAGAAAAGAACCCCAACAAAATGAGAATTGATCTATCCTCGGAGGAGGATGAAGACATGGAAAAGCAATAGATTATTGAGGTTAACTTCAGGGATGATACAAGGGAAAAGGGAAAGAAAGAGGATAATATAGGCAATATGGGAGAAGACCAAACCCCCCCGGTGAATACAAAGGATAACCCGCAGAAGGATGTCAACCAAATTGTGGAAGATATTGTGAGCCGTATGGAAAAAGATACTACAAAGACCAAATTCGTTGATATTCATGCTAATGAGGATACTGGTAAGGAAGCTAGTGGGCTTGATGATATTACTAAAAACAAGAATTGTTTGCTGGACTTTACCCACACTCTGGGTAAAATGATGGATAAAATAGTTAATATCAAAAAGCAAATGCAGATCATGAGAGGCGAGGTTAACTTCATCAAGAAAATTAGTATTGGGGATAAACCGGTTGCGGTTTTCCTTGATGAGATGAAAGATGTGGTGGGAAGAAATGATGCGTATGTGGAAATGGTGGATAAAGTATGTGAAATGGAAAAGAGACTAAAGGAGAAAGAGGACATGGCAGTGGAGGGGGAGCTCGAAGGTAAGCTCCACATGTTGCATAAAAAAGTGCACAAACTTGAAGATACCATGTGTAAGATAGGGGAGCAAAGCCTGGTTATCCTTAAAGCCTATACAGAGCACACAAAGATCCTGGATAAGATGGAATAGGAAAAGGGTGAAAAAGAAGGTAAAGAGATGAAGGATACCATGGGATCGAGAAAATGTACTCGGGCAAGTACTAGAAAGTCACGTACCAAGGATGAAAAGGAGCTGGAAGAGCCCAAGATCTCTGTAGGTCAGATGCAGCTCATGGTGATCTAAGTGCAATATTTAATGAAGAGCATTTAGCTGTCCTGTCCTGTGTCCTGTCTTTTTACTTTCCGTGTCTGTTTCTTTTTGAGTTTTGCTTGCTGTTTGGCTGTGGGCCTTTTGGTTGTTATGGCTTTATTTCTTAGGTGCCGAGGCACGGTTTCAGTTGAACTTTATTGTGATATTTGTAAAAACTCTTTGTTAAAGGTTTTGGGTCCTTGTAAAACCTATTTTTACGTAATCAGAACTACTATGCAAGTAAGAACTATGAGTGCACAATAAAAACCCTAGAATGAAAATAGCATTATAAATCTACTCCAAATCTTCTTGTTATGAATGAGCAAGGGAGCTATCCCTTTTGTAAGAGATTCCAAGAAATGAGTGATTGAGATTAGGAGCCAAAAGGGAATGATCAATGGTGGAGATGCAAATTCCCTCAATCCATGTGAGCTAAGTGTAATGCATTTGATTGGTAAACCTTTGTGGATAATAAGAAAAAATTGGTATTTTCCCTTTTATTTGTTTTATTTTGATTTTTGAGTGCACACCCATGTGTGAATGGGTTCACTTTTTGATTTAAAAGAGACTTATTCTTTTTTGATTTATCCCAATGTTTTTATGCATTTTTAAGATTTAGGATTGGATGATTGATTATTTGATTCAACAAGTTAGGATTAAAATTATGTAAGAAAGTTTGATTAATTGCTCTCATAATAAGAGTCTAGTGATAATGTCTTAGGTTTAGAATTTATTAAGACTAAATAATCAGAAATAGGTGCTATAGGTTTGCTAGACCAATTTTAGGTGATTACATTTGCCCCTCTTTGACTAATGTGTGATCAATTTGGGAACACATTGGGTCAAAGAATGTGTGAAGCTTGATTGGATCAGGAAATAGCTTGATGTAAAGTGATGAAACTATCTCATGAATCAGAACCGATTCTAAACTTGATCGAACAAGGATTGGCCGAAGGTTTGAAGATATTAGCTCTGGACTCGATTGAGTGAAGACTGGTAGTACCGACTCTGAACTTGATTGGACGAAGATCGATAAATATTTGCAGGTATCAGTTACATACTTGATTGAATGAAGAATGATAGAATAGATCTGAGGATATCAGCTTTGGGCTTGATTGAGTGAAGATTGATAAAAGAGTCTGAGCATTCAACTTGATGTGAAGTGATGAAACTGAACGTTTGTCCTCCAAGCAGATTTCTTAATTTTGGATTGATTTTGAATGACAAATCTACTTGATGTGGTGCGATGAGACTGATTGCCATTCGATTGATTGAGATAATTGAATTGATATGGGTCCTGATGAATGCAATTACCAGATTGAGAGGAGTTATCAGATTGATATGGTGCGATGAACATGATATGCCCCTTTTGATGCACAGTGATGAGAATCACTTGATTGATTTTTGATTTAAGTCAGGGTCTGATGCCCCTAGAGATTGAACTTGTTGATGTGAATAAATTGTTGATATGATGGTACTGCCCCCTCAAAAATAAAATTGAAAGGAGGGGAGGCACACGCCCGATAGATCAAAAAGTATTGGGAATTTGTAGTGCGAGCCTGTTTGAGGTCTGGTTGACCAAGTTTGACCAGAATTGACTTAAGTTGACTTTTTTGAATTGGAGAGGGAATGCGTGAGGAAATTGACCAAGAGGAATCTCAAATCAGAATCCTGTGAGAGAGCATCAATGATCAAATGCATTCACCAAAAATAGGTTAATTTGCATTTTTGAGTATCAAAATGTCGTTAGATTTCGATTTCGGTCCTAAAAAATGGATTCAGAGCGGCCCGATTAGATAGGGGTGCAATTTTTGCATCCATCAGGTCATTTTGAAAATTAGGTCAAAATCTCTATGTAAGGCCCGGAGGGGTCATTTTCAAATCATTTTCACCATCTACATTTGAGTTTTGAGAAGTCTCTCTGAGTGAAAATGGTGGTCCCAGTAGGAAATCATCATTTTAAGTGCATGCGATGGTACAAATAGCCATAGGACTACCCGCCTCTAGTGAGTAATTGATAAAATTTGCCTTCGCAATCAATTCTACAAGTTTTTCATAGATTTTTGCACGTTTTTGGCATTTTCAGGTCGCAGGTCTCGGTTCATCGTACGAGCTGGTGAGAGGGCTCGTATGACAATTCACAAAACTGTCTTTGTTATTTCAAGCCATTAGTTTTGTCACCCAAGGATCACCCATGTGTCATACGAAAACATTCATACAAGCCCATTCCGTCGTTTGGCCTCATTAGATTTTTCGTTTCATCTTGATTTGCCATTTCATAAGCAATCCTGACTTGTACGTGTCTTGATGTCAGTGCCCCTTATCTGTACTTTGTCATTTGGGAAATAGTGGCACTTTTTGGAAGTTTCTTCTGATCAATTGCACATTTTCTTACTTTCATAGCATGTTTGATAGCTTGTTTGATCATTTCTTGCTGAGTGTAGCTAATTTTAACGTTGTTACTGATGTTTTTTCACTGTTTATTTGTCTTGCAGGTGGATTTACCCGACATTCAGTTTCGTTCTACTTATCCTCCTACCATGTGCTTGGTGAGGAACCTATTTGATGATCAGAGGGGTCATCTAAGAGACTGTGGTTTTGGATGGTTATCCCAGATGCATGACATCCGGGTTAACCATGGACTTTTGACAACTGTGGTGGAGAGATTCCATAGTAAGGATAATACTTTCCATTTAACGACCGGGGAGATGACTATCACTCTCGAGGACACATAAAATATTCTTTGGATTCTGTTCACAGGAGAGCAGATAGAGTATGATGCAATATCATAGATAGGTACACATGCATTGATTCAAGTGTTTCATGATCACACAATCATAAGCAAGGTCATACCTTGGGATGACCTGATGAGACCGACTATCCATTGGAGTGTGTTATCATAGGGTATATAGGTTGCTTCCTGATGGCAGATAGGAGCCAATAGGGATTCTTTTGTGCACTAGTAGATTTGAACCCAAATTTCAACCAAAATTTTTGACCAAAGTGCAAAATGATTTTAAAATTTTCTTTTTTTTTCCTTCTATGCCTGTGTTGGTCAAAATTTTGACCAACACATCCTGTGTTGGTCGAAATTTCGACCAACATGGGGCATAAAAGTGAAAAAAAAAGAAATGCATTTCATTTCAACAAGACTTTCGCTTTCATTTTGGGCGCAGGCGGGAGCGGGCACATTTTGTTTGGAGCTTCGCGAAACTGTGAGGGGAAAGAAAGGAATTCTGGGAGCTGCACCATTTGATTCCACCTATTGGCTCCTCTTCGTTATATCTTCTTCCCATTCTTTGACTCCACGTAGTCCGAGAGAAGCTCCAAAACAATTCATGAACAGAGCTGATTGGTAAGCAGAATGTGGGGAGACAGTGTGCGAAGTGAAATATGTTGAAGAAATGGTTGGCAGTAACAGATATTCGGGATATAGAAATGGATCAAAAAATTTATGCATGTGGCAATATAGATAACCGGCAGCGTTCTATAAAAGACTTCAGGGTTTAGATCATATAGAATAATTTAATCTATTAGGAGAGGGTATAAGCGAAAGAGGCAGTTGATTTGCAGGTTTACAGAAAGAGCAGCCTAAAAGTTTATAACAGTGAAGTGTATGGTTATCGAGCAGGCCGGTGATCCTGTTCTAATGGCCGAGTTTGATAATTTGCTAGTTATTGCAGTTTCCCTCCTTTCACTACCCATTGTATTTTTAATGGTGATAAAGTTGAAGTACCCCAACTGCAATAGTTCCAGGAAGAAAAGGATGAATCTGCCTCCTGGCAATATGGGTTGGCCTTTCATAGGTCAAAC
>MU227811.1:1094264-1114647 GCA_018584345.1 Thuja plicata | reverse complement strand
ATTTTGAAGGAAAATTATTTTCTGCTATTTCAGGTGACCCAACTTCCGGAGACCATAAGTCATCACCAGTTGACTCGATTGACTATTATAACCCCATTTCGAAAATGCCACAAAGCGCTCTACAACAGCTTGATATGAATGCATCATTGAGCCCAAGTTTCGACCTCATCCGGGGCCTCTAAAGCCTTCAAAACTGAGCTCGAAGTTTCTGTACCCTATTTTCAATACCGAAAATTTTCAATATCTTCAAAACTAGACCTGATCTAGCCATGAAACTTCACTGGCAGGCTGATATGACTGAGATGAACCTCCACATGCAAAATCAGAACATTCTGAGATCGTATGACCAACTTACTAAAAATAGCAAGTTTCCATAAATAGCAGCTCTGCACAAGGTAACCCTTATTGAAAAGAAAACAGAAATATTTTTGGGTGATGCAAGATTGCCCTTACACCCAGGATGCTCCTGCATCAAAGATAGAGTAATCATGGGCCATAACGAGAGGGTCTAGGGGATGCAGAGTAGAGTCAGGTGATATATCAGTTTAGTAGGGTAGTCTACCATGTAGCAACATATAGTTCAACATTTCTTGTGGCACAACAGGTGCCACCTTATTCGCAGTACTTGGCCCTATCCGAGGGAGAAAACCCTCCACCTAGAGAAGATTCTCCTCCACCTCTAGCCCCTGATGGTGGCGAGAGAGGAAGCGAGACCTAATTGTCCCCCTTCTGTCTTATCCCAATCTGATTTTTGGAGATCCACATGATTGTACTGGATTTATTTGCATAGAGGATGCACATTTTTGCTTGAGATTCTAGAGCAAACTTTTGTATACATCGAGACTTTGATATATATATTTATGTGATGACCGTCTTTGTGCTCCATGTGTTGTCTTCTATTATTTGATCTATTCTTGATGAATCTGTTTCTCTTTTGAGGGTTGAAGCTAGAAGACGGGTCTACTTAAGGTAGAACTTTCATACTTAGCGAAATTCACAAAATCACACTCAACAAAATAGGTTCCTGCTTAGAATGAACGAGGTCTCATTTAGCTTCGGTGTCCCGAGCCTACAATTTTAGAAATGGGGTCCTGTTTCAAAATGGGATCCCATTTCAAAAAACAAAACATGATTTTTTTGAAAAATGGGGTCCCGTTTTGAAAAAAATAATATTTTTTAAAGAAAACCTTCCATCGATTCATTTATATGTTATGAATTTAAAAAAAAGGTAGATGGGGTAACGTTTACTAAACAAGATCCATTTCTAAAAAAAATGAATTTCAAGCCTGCTTTTACTGTTGGCTTTTGGTTTGGAAAGAGGCTTGGGCAACTTGAAGGCTTAGTGAGTGTCCATACAAAATAAAGACTTTAGACATATATCTGAAGACTTTTTTAAAGGAATATTTTGAAAAAATAAAAACCCATTATAGATCAGACTGTACGGATTCCAAATATGTAATTTTTTTTTAAATTTGATTAAATTTTTTATTTTTCATTGAATTTCTACTGAAATAGGTCCACAAACTAAAGATAATAGGCTATTTTGTTATTTTAATAACTTTTTTATTTGAAAGTTTCTTGCAAAAAAATTTATTTGACATCAAATTAGAGACAATTCTATACACTTAAATTTTTTATTTATTTATAAAAAATCATATGTTTTGGTCAAATTATGCTTCCCGTACATGAGAGATTTTAAAAACAACAATTATGCCTAATAAAAAATTAATTAAAAAAAACATATTCAATAAAAAATTACAAAAAAATATTGTCATCAATCTTAAATGTGTTAAATACCATTTCCCAAAAGGATTGAGAGAAATTGTTTCATTTAGGTCAAATTTTGCTTGTCATACACGGGCATAGTATGGTCCTGAAACAAGGACTTTTAAAATGTGAGTTTTAGTAATGCTTATTAAAAATGAAATTTTATCATCTAAGTATTAAAATAAATTACATATTTGGAAAGTAGAATTAGAGTAATATAACTTCTATTACTTAAATGTTTTAAGAGTCAATATCTAAGTGATTCAAATATTCATCTCAAACAGGATGAATTTGAAAAAAACAAGAAAAATAGTTCCACTTTTTGGCCAAAAAGTGGACTCAACTTCTTGCTGGCACCCTTGAATATCATGGAACATGTGCATGTAGATAGTATATTTTATCCATAGTTGATATGCTGCATACTGTGATGACTACACATCTTGTTCTTGTTGTTACTGACCGTTTGTGCACAAATAGGTAACCTTAAGGAGATGAAATGCAGTTGATCGCTTCAATGAAGGATTCGAGGAAGAAATTGGTTCAAGGAATATTTTATTTTTTGAATTTCTTTGTTGAGTGTTTTGTTATAATTATATTATGCGAGCCTAGGAATGTAAATGCAGCCTATGACATCGAGTAGTCAAGTCACTGATTCTGGTAGCCTATATTTTCATCATCAGGCGTTTGGGACATCAGAGCCAATATAACCCTTACTGGTGCCACTGCGACCATAAGAATATGAATATGGTTTTCATCAGATGAAATATGGGAGAAAACATAAGAATCTAGGTATAGGAACCAAGATGACCTGAATATTGTCTCCAGTTGATTTTGTAAAGAGACACTAGTTCCGAGGCATTCAGAGCCAAGATAACCATGAGTGTGTCTTTACGTAAACATGCAACAATAACAAACAAGGAGATAGATCCAACCTCACCTTAGCATGAAAGTAAGTTGGATCGAGGGATGCGAGGCTTATCAACCTTAATATTGAAGCTCTTACCATATACACCCTAGTTACTTGACGCAAGGGTCATTGGGACCACACCAACAAGCAGAAATCAAAGAAAACAGTATGAAATTCATTGATAACAAACAACATCCAAGAAAAAGATCATCAAGCATTCAGTCTATGCAAGTTGTTGATGTGGGTGTTGAGAAACACGGCTGTGTTGGTTTGTGTGTTATTGTTCCAAGTTTGTAATTTTTGTTTGATGTGTGTTGAAAAACACATGTTTGTCTAAAAGGGAGTGTTGAGAAACACTTGTTTGATTAAGGCATTGAGAAACACCAGTGTGTTAGTGGAAAACTATCCAGGTGGCTAGAAGACCATGATAGAAAATGAGGGACATGACAACTGACAAGGTATGAATATGTAGGAACTAGGATGCAACCCTAGGACTCAAGAGGATGATCAGTTCCAAATGTAATAGGCCAGATTCACTATTTGCACAAGGTCAAGATAATCAAGCGACGTGTTGATAGATGGAGTGCTGATTACAAGTGATGCATGTTTGCCAGGTTTTCACCACTTGGCATAATTTCTATTTTTTCTACCAAGGCGCCTGTTGCCAGGTTTTCACTAGGGTACTTTTCTTGATTTTTTGTATTTTTGATCTTTTCATTTTTTCTCTTTTTGATTTTTTTGATTGATGCATCAAGGTGCCTGTTTCTAGGTTTTCACCAGGATGATCATTTTTTTAGGAATTTTTCCAAATGTTTTCAACTTTTCTTCTTTTTATTGTTTTTGATATTTTTTTAGGATCATATATGTATGTACATGTTGCTAGCCAACAAGAATGCCTCAAGTGTAGAACTTCTTCAGGTGTAGAGCATTGATGGGGTCAGTTAAAGTTTTCCCTTTTGGAGTGGATGATTGATAGGCTCTAGAGCCTAATGCTGTAGTGATCACAAAGGGACCTAGCCAGTTGGGTTTAAACTTCCCCTTTTTTTCACGATGTTGCTGATTTTTTGGATTCTCTTTAAGTACAAGGTCACCAACTTGAAATTCTTTGCATTGTATCTTCTTATTGTAGCCTTGAGTCATTCTCTTCTGATAGACCCTTAGATGGTCAAATGCTCCTATTCTACATTCATCAAGCAATTCTAGCTCTTAGATTCTAGAAATCCGATAGTCTTCATCAATGATGAGTCAATGCAAGTTAACTCGGAGCGATGGTATTTCTACCTCAATGGGAAATACAACTTCTATGCCATATACCAAGAAAAATGGTGTTGCCCCTATAGGTGTGCGTATACTAGTTCAATAGGCCCACAAGGATTTCCATTGAGTTGAAGATGCTGGTATTTTCCTGTCTTACTGATTGTTTTGTGCAGGATCTTCAATACATTTTTATTGGAAGCCTCAACCCGTCTGTTTCCTTGAGGATAGTAAATAGAGGAACAATGTTGAGTAATTTTTTATTTTTCACATAACTCATCCATATCCTTGTTTTTAAATCATCCTCCATTGTTTGTGATGATAGAGGAGGGTCTCCCATATCTGCAAATGATATAATTCAAGATAAACATGGATACTTTCTTTCTAGTTGCTTTAATGAGAGGAACTTCTTCAACCCACTTTGTGAAGTATTCAGTTGCAGTGATAATAAATTTGTGTCCTCCATAGGAAGAAGGATATATTTTCCCTATCAGGTCGAAGGCCCGTTGTTGAAATGGCCAGTGGGTGATAAAAGGTAACAAATCTCGCACATTAGCATGAATGAGGTTACCATGGGTCTAAATTTTTTTGCAAGCTTTAGCAAACTGGATAGCATCCTTCTCCAGGGAAGGCCAGTAGTATCCTACTTGCATATTTTCTTAGCTAATGAAAGGCCATTCGAGTGAGACCCGCATATACCTTTGTGGAATTCCTTAAGTGTATGCTTATATTCATCACGTTCTAGACACCTAAGGAGAATACCGTCAAGACCTATTTTATACAGGTCATTAGACATGATAAAGTAACATGATGTGTTCCTTATAAGGTTTCTTTTTCATTTTTAGACAAGTCAGGGGGATAATCTGGTCGCAAAGATAGGATTAGATTTGGCTGTAACGGGAAGGTTCAATGCCCACAATTAAGTAGATGATCTGGTATTCGGGAGAGTTGTATGCAAGGAAAGGGATTTCTTCCACCAAGAATTCATAGTGGAAATGATGCTCCTCCAGTTGTAGCATCGAGGCTAAAGTAGCCATACCATCAAAAACTCTATTTTTTGCTCTAGGCACTTGTTGGAAGGTGATGAACATGAAGTATTTCTTGAGATCATCAATCATTCTTTTATATGGCATGAGCTTCTCATCTTTTGTCTGATATTGATCATTGACCTGATTAATTACTAGTTGGGAGTCACCATAAATATGCAATTCTTTATTTTTCCACTCGATGGCCATCTTTAGTCCATTTACCAAAGCTTCATATTCAACAACGTTATTAGTGCAAGGGAACATCATTTTGTATACTTTAGGAATCTTGTAGCCTTGAGGTGTAATAAAAAGTACTCCAACACCAGACCCTTGTTGAGTGAAGGACCCATGAAAGAACATCTTCCATGTGTGCTCAGCAAGATGCAGGATAGCTTCATCAATAAATTATATAAGTAGGGGTTGGTTATCTGTGAGAGGAGCATTTTCCAGGTAGTCAGTGATAACTTGTCCTTTGATAGCATTTCTATCTACATATTCAATATCAAACTCACTAAGAACCATGACCCATTTTCCCATTTGTCCCGTGAAAGTCACTTTGTTCAATAGATACTTCAGAGGATCAATCTTAGCAATTATCTTGACAGAATACACCAACATATAGTGTCTGAGTTTTTGAGAAGCAAACACCACAACAAGGAAATATTTTTCAACAATAGTGTAGTTATACTCATATGAAACCATAGTTTTGCTTATGTAAAATATGGCTCTTTCCTTTCCTGTTTCATCCCGTTGTGCTAGCAAAGCTCCCATCGATATGTCTATAGCTGAAATGTAAAGAAGGATATGATTTCTTGGTATGGGTGCCATCAGTACGGGTGGATTAGCTAGATATTCCTTAATTTTATGAAAATGTTTCTCACACCCTTCATCCCATTTGAATGCAATTCCTTTGTGTAGTGTTCATTTGAAAGGTTGTGCCTTATCTGCAAGCTGGGAGATAAAGCGTCTAATAGATTAGAGCCTGCCAAGAAGAGTCCTAACTCGACTGATATTGCAAGGAGGTTTCATTTCCATTATTACCGCTACCTTTTCAGGGTCAAACTTGATTCCTTTAGCTCAAACAATGTACCCAAGAAGTTTACCAGAAGTTACACCAAAATCACACTTTTTAGGATTCAACCTAAGCTTGAATTGTTCCATTCAGTCCAGAATATTTTCTAAATATGCTAGATGAGTAACTCTTCTTTCTGATTTTACCAGGGTGTCATCTACATAATCCTCCATGTTCTTGTGCATCATATCATGAAATATAGTAGTCATAGCTCGTTGGTAAGTTGATCCAACATTTTTGAGACCGAAAGGCATGACATTTCAGCAAAAAAGTGCCCCAAGTCCATGTGAAAGCGGTTTTATCTTGATCCTCAGGGGCTATCCTTATCTGGTTGTAGCAGGAAAAACCATCCATTAGAGAATACATCTCGTAACTAGTTGTGAGATCTATAATCATGTCAATATTAGGTAATGGAAAGTCATCCTTAGAGAAAGCCTTGTTTAAATCTCTGAAAGTTGTGCAAACCCAAATGGACTTATCTTGTTTGGTTACAGGAACAATGTTAGAAATCCAATCAGCATATGCTATGGCATGAATTAATTCAACCTTCAGTAGTTTTTCTAATTCTTCTTCGGCTAACAGTGCCACATGAGGATGCATCTTTCAAATCTTTTGTTTGACTGGTTTGACTCCTCGAGAAATTGACAAGTGGTGTATAAGAAAATCTATGTCAAGTCCTGGAATATTAGAATAGGACCAAGTAAAGTCGATTTTATTTTTCATGAATAATTGGATGAATTGTTGCTTTTCTTGTTTAGGTAGGGACTGTGCTAGGTAGATCAACTGAGGTACTTCTGTCATTCCCAAATTAACTGATTGTGTTTGTTCTATCAATATTGAGGATCTTTCTTGGTAGTGATTAGGAAGGAGATCAAGTTTCTCATCCTTTGATTCCTTAGAGAGGTTTTCACCATTGGATGCGCCTTTATTTTTTACTATTTTTGGTTCTGATACTGCCACAAAGTGGTTTTCACTATCAGACCTATTTTTATTTTTATCTTTCCATTTTAGGTTGAGAAACTTGATGTCCCCCTCTGTCATGTTCACGCTCGTTGTACTGGTGGAAGAGGTGAAGGGCTTAATGGAGTTCAAGTAGAAAGCCAAAGTATAGTTGTTGGGTGTGGAGATTAGGTTCAAAGGTTCGTTTGGGTTCCATTAACTTAGCTCAGGATGGACAAGAGGCAAAGATTAAATAGGTTCTAAGGATAGCACCAAGTTATCAAGATCAAGGTTTTCGACCGGTAAGAGAAGATCTTTTACAAAACTCTATGAAGGATTTACTAGACTGTGATTCTTCCTAACATTAGTATGGGAACTATTGTTGGTATTGTATGATTTGACCTGAATGACCTAGCATTAGCATTATCACTTGCTTCTCGAGCAGCCATCCATTCCAAAAAAATACTCATTGGCACAAATTTAATTCTTGAAGATGGGATACATGTATGAGGGGTCATGCCAAGATCTCAAAGGATCCGAGTTCTTCCATCTTCCTCCTTCGAGTCTTGATCCTGAACTACATGTGAAAGGGTATTCCTGCTATTATCCCCAAAGTTCCAGTTTATATTAGGAGGAAGAGGAGGCCTGTCATCCTCCTTAGAATCTGAGTCAGACTCTTCTCTACAAGCTTGAGTGGTATTATAAATTTCTCCTGGTTCAAACTGAGGAGCATATTTATAGATAACATCAGTTTCAATGTCAATCGTAGTATCAGAGAATGAATCCCACTCATACTCATTAGATTCAATTTCAATAGAGTGGCGTAAGTCTAACCAATGAATAGGAGCCACAGTTTGCCCCCAGTTAGGATGTTATTCCTCTAAAGAATGTCCTGCATTTCCTCCATAGTCATATTGAATGTGACTATGGTCAAGCTTTTCCAAGTATCGAGAGAGTGTTGCTGAAGCATCGGTATTATTGTTGGAGTCATTGACATTTTCATCATGTTTAACCTCACTATTTTGCACTGGAGTTGAAGCCTCCTCAAGATCATGCACTCAATTATTTGACAAATTATGAAGATCAAGAACGTGAGAGACAAGAACAATTTACCCCAAATTTGGATGTCTGACTCCAGTCTCTGTCTCTTGCTCTGGGTCGATCTCTCTCATAGGTGAGTCATCTTGTTGAGTGAGATTTTCTATCTCTACCTCAGTCATTTGGGCATCTTCTTGTAACAGAGGAGATGAGGCCTCATTTGGTTCAAAGCAAGCTCTAGAGTGATCTCTGAATGACTGTGGGATATATGGTTCCCCTTGATATCCAGGATCTTGAATATTAAGTAACCTTTCGAAAGACAGTGGGGTGAGTTATATTTCTTCGTCGCTCTTGTTTTCAGATATGTCTATGCAAGCACCAGTAGGGATGTTTCTAGCGGAAGGATGAAACCTTTGTTCATGGTATCCCAGTCTTTTTTTGTCCATGGGATTCCAGAAATCCATATGTATAGGTTCTAGTAATCCTTTGTCTTTTCCCAAGGGTCCTTTTCCTTTGTATCCCATTTGTTTGGAAATCTGGTAACCTTTTCCATTTTTATCTGGGAAAATTTTAGCATGTTTAATCTCTTAGTCTGGATCTTCACCTTTGTAAAGCTATGCCGGGATGAATTTTTCCTCATTTTCTCTGGAGAGAGGGACACGATCCTTGACAATGCCAATCCCTTCATGTATCTCTAGTTTCTAACTGCTTGATGGTTTGAAGGATGATGATGGCATCCCATAGGATCTGGGGGACGTAGGAGGTTAGTCATGGACAAATGATACTCCCCCATGCTTGTGTTCTTAATTTTTAGTTTCTCCTCAAAACTCTTCATGAGTGCTATATGAGAGTTTTAAGATGTTGGTCCCTGGGATGCTTCTTTTTTATGAGGCACCATGCTCTCTACCTGTTTCAATGCATTACAATATGTGCTGTCAGCTGAGATAGAAATATCCACCCATTGTGCGGGAACTTCACACATTGGTTATACGTGGAGGGAACAACCTGAATGTCATGAATCCAGGGTCTCCCTAGCAAGATATTGTATGCCAAAGGTAAGTCCAATAATTGGAAAATGAAATTTCATTCAACTGGTCCCACTTTGATGGGTAGCACTACTAGTCCTTTTGATGATCTTTCCTCCTCGTCGTATGCTTTTATGGTAATTTTCCTCCCAGGATCAATAACATGTTCGGAGAAACCTAATTATTTCACTAAATTGAGAGTAGAGCTGTGCAAACTGATGCCTCCATCTATAAAAATGTGTTTGACTCGATGCTTATGGATTAGGACCTCTATATGCAAAGGTTGGTTATGTGGGTGAATGAGTGCCTTATCATCTTCTTCTAAGAAAGAAAGATAATGAGGGGAAGTCAAGTGATTTACCATGGTCTGGAACCAACCAACATCAAGGTCTTTGGGAACATTAGTCTCCAAAAGTGCAGTCTCAAGGATCTCCTTATGTAATGGTGACAAATTGAGCAACTCTAGAATAGAGATCTCAGTAGGAGTTCATTGTAACTGATCAACCAAATTGTAGTTCATAGCAGGGAGTGATATAGCAGTTTGTTTTGATGATGAGGGTTTTCTCATTGGTGCAACAATTTGATTAGGTGCCGATGCTACCACCTTAAGAGTAACCTTGGATTGACCACATTGGTAGATTCAGTTTTATTGTCTTTAAAAATAATAACATTGATTGACCAGTCAGAAGGTTCATGCATGTGAATAACATTGTCAGTGTTTGCATAGGTACGATTCACCAGAGATCCTAGGGTTTTCAAGGATTCTCCTTTGTCATAGGATGGTAGAGGTTTCTTGAAAGATTTATGGTTATTGTTTGATCCATGAGTGCCAATTGTAATGGTCTTATTTTCGATCAGATATTGTATCACATGTTTCAGATTCATACAATCATTCGTCAAATGTCCTTTATTTTTATGGAATTCACAATAGTGGTTTTCATTCCACTACTTAGGCTTCACTTCAGGTTCCCAAGGTTTTTAGTTAGGTATCATGATGATCTTATGGGCAACCAATTTCTTTAACGCATATTCCAAAGGTTCTCTAAGAGGAGTAAAAGTTTTCTTAGGTCGTGGCATCGGGGTGCTTTATCTTTCTGAGAGTCCTGGGTGTTCTTAGGAGCACTAGTAGTAGTTACATTGAGCTTAGCCTCCTGTATGCTACTAGTGAGGTTGAATACTGGTTCCTTAGGCTTGTACTCAGGCGAGTCAAAAAACCATCATTGACCACATTATGATTCTTATTCCAATATTTACTCTTATCCTTGTTATTGCCATTGTTAGAAGATTTAGCATCTTTGTTCAAGGTGATCTCTCCTTTCTTTACAAGAACATCTTTCATCCTCATAGTGTTGTCGACTAAGTCGCTAAAAGAGGTGTGCTTTTGCATTTGTGCTACATAGTTCATCTCAGGAACCAGGTTGTTGATGAAGATGCCAATTTTTTATGGTTCAAGGATTTGCTTGGGATATCTTGCAAATATTTTTCTCCATCTCTGAATAAATTTAACAAATGAGTCACCAGCGTGATGCATAGATTCGACACTGTAACCGTATGAAAGATGTTATATGAATAGTGCTGGATGAACCTTTGCACAAGCTTGTCGAATATCTTAATACTAGGTGTGAGCTTTGTAAACCACTCCAAGGCTTGGCCACTAAGGCTTTGTGGGAATAGTCACATTAGATATGTCTTTTCATGCATAAATTCTATACTAAGGGCACAAAATTATCTTACATGATCTTGAGGATCACCTTCCCCATTGTATTTGTCATATTTAAGAATTTCAACCTTTGGGGGAAATGGTGGCATGTGCAAGTTTTTAGCTAACGAGAAGGGACATATAGAATCCAATGAGTATTTTCTAGAAGGTTGTTCCTTTGATTTCTTTAGTTCCCTTAATTTTCATCTCATGTCTTGTAGATTTTGGTTGAGAATGGTAATGGGGGACTCCTCTTGTTGTATGAGTCCCTCAATGTTAAAGTCAGGTGGAAGTTTGACACCTATTGACACAAGATGCATGAAATAATTGTCTTTGTCCAATTTCATAATAGTGTGCATCATCTTCTAAAAATGTTTGTCTTGTTGACACTTCCTAATCTCTTTGGAAGTGGTCTCTTCTATGGAGGAAGAGGCACTGGTATGTTGACTCTGGTGGTCATGTTGGGACCCCCAATCATAAGCTGACATTGTTGATCCGTTGTGTGCAACGAAGGTTGATGAGTCAAACAAGGGTACTATTTATTGTGGAAATGAAGTGTCCTTTTGCGAGATTTCAAAATTTGTATTGGTTTTTTGACAAGAAGGTGGCCCTTGAGAAAAGTTGTCGACAAATTTTTCCTTGGAATCAAGATCGCCTTTTTGACTTCTCGTTTGGACCATGAAAGACAATCACAATTACAATTCTGGAATAACTAGGATGATGATATCAATGTTAAAGGTGTCTGAATGATTTATTTGTCCAATATCTTGAAAGAAGAAGATAAGAAGGTTTGCTGAACAAGGTACAAGGTATTGCACTACGAGGTCTGAATACCTGCTGGGCGACACTTGTGACCAAGTTGATTTGCAATAGATTATTGATGAAAAAGCGTAGGACTAGTGAAATCACACAAGAAACTAAGATGAGAGATGTTGGGTGAGCCAAGTCATGCAGTCAAGAACTAGAAATTGTTGTGATAAGATTGCAAAAGGATACCCAAGACATTTTTCCACTTGTTTTTTTTTTTTTGTATCAAATGTCAATTTTGGACGATGTGTTACATTGTCAAAAGCGTTGTTGTTGCAAAGGTCAAGTATCAAGTGATTCAAAAACACTTTCCACCCCTAAAGTCAAATTATCTTAGTATCAAAATCTTTTCCCACACTTGATATTCCTTCACCTCACACAAAGTGATATTGGATTTTTCCAAGACTATGCACGTTGTGGGTTTTGAAAAGAGACTCAATGCTCAAATCACATAAGCTCCCTCATGCCACATTAATGATTTAAAACATCCTTGGGAATACATATGGCGAGTGTAAAATCTTCAGGTGATCCGGGTAAATCCACTTGGATCGATCCTTGCACAAAGATTATGATACTTTCGGAGGTGAATCAGGTAGCCTCTATCTAAAGGTCTCTAGTAAGGACATCTGTTCATGACTATCCCTTGTAGTTTCACAATGAAAATTAAGGCATATAGCCCTAAAAGTACCCAAAATGCATAGTCTTGCAAGAAATATTGAGACCTCTCTGCCCTACACAAGTTGAATGTATTCCCCTTGTAGTCGTGTAAACAAGATTGAGACAAAAAATGGCCCTACAAGCGCCTAGTCAAATGTTGTCTTGCTTAGCAAGATTGAGGCAACAAGGCCCTACACATGAAGAATAATTAGGAATAGAAAATAGCCATGTATTCCCTCTCTTTTTATTGAAGGAAGAATTTGATTATAGTGGGGCGGAGTAGCCAGGTTCACTTGTTCCCGACTCAGGTTGTTCCCAAAAGATTTCTCTCTTGGCAGGCCCTCTAAAGGTAAATGTAAGAAACGTAAATGGATAGCTATTGAAGGTCAAAATTTATGATTCTCCAAAAGTTAAAGAGAATACTCTCCTACTTCATAGTGTCTCCCAAACACATCAAGCACATGTTCATTTACCAAAAAGAAAAGTGTTACTTACTCAAGCTCATGTTTGGGTTTCTAATTCTCCCAAAGAGAGAAGAGAATAATCCCCTAATGTCTAACTTTGCACAAAAAAACAACACCCTAGTTAAGCTAAGTGACTAATAAATCATCTAAGAAAGCACACAATTTTTTTGGTTGATGAAGTCAAGGCAACTTGCAAGCACAAGAATTAGTAGTTTCCCAACTTTTATTCTCTCAAAGCGTCCTACAAGCACAAACCGTTAGTAATTTTGCAAGAAATAAGTGTGCTACTGAGATGTTGACAAGCGAATCTTCCCCAAAACGTCTTGCAAAAACCAGTTAAGTTGCAAAACCATAGAGTAAAAAGATCACACAAAACATGCCAAAAGTCAGAAAATCAAGATTAGCTCAGCACAACCTTAAAAAATGCTCACTATTTATGAGACAAAAAAACACAAAGAACAGACTGGAGTCAAAACTCACACGCCAATTTATATGTTCCCAGATGATAAAATAGACAGTGCTAAAACTCGTACGACAAATATAATGTCCTGAAATGATAGAATAAGTAGAAAATAGGTTCGTACAACAAATCTATTATTCCCAGATGGAAAACTACAACCTCATGAATTTCCGTATGAGCTTTCAACAAACTTCGCATGACAGTGAGCACAGTTTTGGCAAAATGTGGGAAAATGCGAATAATGAGGCAAAAAATCAATTTTCAGCCCCACGGTGGGCGCCAAATGTGTGTGGGGTAAAATGTGTGATTAGAATCTACAACCAAACACTTCAATAAACCATTACATCAAATGGGTTAGTATCAAAATGGAGATCAACATAGCATAAAACCCTTGAAATTGGCTTATTGCTTCCTAGTTGAAGCAAGTGTGATTCTCATGAGTTTTCCATCAGATTGGACAAGGAAAATCAATGACTTGACTACTCCAAAATGTAAGATTCAATGCAAGAAGGAGCAAGATGCATAGACTTTCATACTTTGCTCTTGAAAGCTTTGAAAATTAAATGCGTGAACTAGCAAACTAAATGCATAAAAACTATGAGAAATGAAACTAAGATGCAAGATTAAGCTATCAATGAGAATAAAAATTCATCTACATAAAGCTATGAAAGGAAAATAGAATGACATTAAACTAAGAGAATGAAACTTAACAATGCAACAATTCAAGTAAACTACTATGCAAGTAAGAACTATGAGTGCACAATAAAAACCCTATAATGAAAATGACATTATAAATCTACTCCAAATCTTCTTTTTATGAATGAGCAAGGGAGCTATCCCTTTTATAAGAGATTCCAAGAAATGAGTGGTTGATATTAGGAGGAAAAAGAGAATTATCAATGGTGGAGATCATGCAACTTCCCTCAATCCATGTGAGCTAAGTGTAATGCATTTGATTGGTTAACCTTTGTGGAGAATAAGACAAAATTGGTATTTTCCCTTTTATTTGTTTTATTTTGATTTTTGAGTGCACACCCATGTGTGAATGGGTTCTCTTTTTGATTTAAAAGGGACATAGGACTTATTGATTTACCCAATGTTTTAATGTATTTTTAAGATTTAAGCTTGGATGATTCAGTATTTGATTCAACAAGTTAGGATTAAAACTATGTAAGAAAGTTTGATTAAGTGCTCTCATAATAAGAGTCTAGCAATAATGTCTTAGGTTTAGAATTTATTAAGACCAAATAATCAAAAATAGGGGCTATAGGTTTGCTAGACCAATTTTAGGTTTTCCACACTAATACATGACTTGTGCACAATCAACACCATATCAATGTACAAATAATTGAGTCAACAAGCCATGTCAAGTACCACCTCATCATTACAAATTGCATAGCCAGTTCTTAGTCAGTAGCCCAATCAACATTCTACAAACCAATATGATCCTTCCATGTGGCATTATCGTATTTGGAGTTGACGGTCATTTAACTGTCAAATTTAAGCTAGCTTTTTTCTTGTGATGGCCATTCATAATCCATCAAATTTAACCTACAAAATTACTAGCATCAACAAAGTTTGGAATTTTTTAACCCATACACCATTTGAGTTTTCAGATTTGTAGTATGATTTTGAATGCCAATATCTCACTCATTTTGAGGCCTTTTTCATTGCAATTTTTTTCATTTATGGGTAGAATTTTGAACTCTTTGATCTAGTGTAGGTGTTTTCTAATTTTGGTACACAAATTTCCTAGAAAATTGAGGTTTTCAGAGAAATACCTATCCAATCCTCATTTTTGCAACTTCTTGGGCTCTCTTCAGGCTCATATGACCTCCCTTTCAAGTGTCATTTTTTTTGAAAGTGAATAATTTTTTGTCTATTTTGTTGTGGTGCTATTATATTTTCATCATTGTGAGTGGGAATATCACTATTATAACTTAATCTATTTTTTCACTTGTATTTACACATTGAAATCATAAGTCCACTTTGTCTTATTATGAAAGTGGCGTATTATACATACACTAAGTATAAATTGCCAAAATCATCTTTTTTTTTTTTTGTGGGGGGGGGGGGGGGGGGGGTTNTGGTGTTTTGTGTGATTGTGCCTCTTTCTCTCTTGTGCTATTTCATTTTTCTGTCACAGGTTATCCTAAGTTTCCTCTTTTAACTCCACATAATTATGCTTGTTGGAAAATTAATTCTTAGGGGAAGTTAATGGAAAAAAGGATTAACCCATTATATTGATGGAATTGTTGCTACACCATCTAATTCTAAAACTAATCCAAATGCCCAAATGGATTGGCTCACTAAAAATACCATGGATCTTGGAAAGTTGAGGAAATATGTATCAAAGGATCTCATATTTCACATTGAAAAGTGTAAGATAGTTAAAGAGGCTTGGGAGATACTTGGTCAATTGTATGGCCAAGTTGATGAGATTAGGGGCTATCAACTTGAAAATGATTTCACAATTTTGGACCCCAAGAGTTTTGATACAATCCAAGACTATTTCACTAAATAAAATGAACTAAGAGCTATGCTCAAGGATTGTGACATTAACAAGTAGGGAAAGCCAAATACACAACAAGAGAAAGAACAATCATTATTTCCAAAAAAAAAAGGAAATTATTCATCTTCTTCCAAGAAAGGAAATTCAAATAATAATGAGAGGCCAACTTTTTATATTGCAAGAAATTTTGTCATGATGAGAACCGTTTCCACTCTAAGAAAATCGACAAGTTGACAAACATCATCAGAAAAACAACATTAATTTTCCATCCACCTACAACAAGAAGCATTCCTCTCCTTCCACTTCCTCAAAATTCAAAGGAAAAGGGCAAGAATTTATGGCAACCATAGGTTCTTCACAACAATGTATACTTGACTTGGGTGCTATTCGTCACGTTGATGGGGACAAGCTCACAAATCCATACTCACAAATCAAGGAAAAGTGATGGGGACAAGCTCAGAAATCCATAATTTAATACCACATGATGGATCACAGCCACACACATTCGTTGAAACTTCAAACTCTAACCAATTTATACAAGCTTCTTATCACAATAGTGATAGGGAACTGGACAATAAATAACCAAATTTTGTAATGAGCATATTAATGACATAAATTATTATAGCTAACATGATCAAGCATCACAATAATTACATAACCTAGGAGGAAAAAATTAATCAAACATTAACCTAGATAATAAACACTTGAATATTCATTTTATTAATGAAACTCATTAATGATGTTCACATTCAGATAAATTCAAATATTTGGTCATACACTGGTTAATAAAATTCTCTCCCTCTATAACTCTCCTTCACTCTTGAAATTGAATTCCTGACTCTGCATACTTTCTTTCCCTTTGATCACAATCTGATCCCTCTGTTTGGATGTTGTCAATACTCCACAAATTCGTCAATATTAAGGTCTCTGGCTTCCATATGTCCTTGAGATCATTTCCACTCCTTCGATAGCATTCCTCTATTTAACCTCTCTTCTGTCAGCCTCAACACAACCTTGTCTTTCTTCTGTTGAGTCTTTTGGCTCGGCCTATCTCCTTATTGACCCACTCTCTCTATTTTTCCAATGGCCTTCCTCCTTTTCCATCATTCAAAAATAATTCTTTTATCCATTCAATTTGCCTCAAAAATATTCATCTTCACTTTTTGACTGTTGATCTTCCAACCGTTGATCCCTAAGTATCCTCAATTGCTTATTAGTCTCCACTCGTTCATCATTTTGTCTAGCTTGCTGCCCATGTGGTGATAGAAACCATGTCTACCGAAACTGAATCCTAACTACACAACTAAAAATCACTAAAAATATATATTAATGAGATGCCCCTTCATTAGATTCCATAGGGGATAAAATAGAGCATGTGCTCATGCACATGGGTTTAACAACCAAAATCACTTCTCCTCACTCCTTTCTTTCTCTTTTTCCAACATTTGTATTGTTTAACTACCATTTTCATTTCACTTCATTTCTCACTTCTTTGCTCTTCTCTCATGAGGTTATCCCCACTGTTTACCATGCTTCTCTAATCTCTTTTTATCAATTCGCCAACATAAATAATTACATATGAATTTGAGATTTAAATGTCTTCAAACTCATTATTCTCATACATCAATATTCCAAATTCATTAATATATATTAGATTAACACTTAATATCTCATCTCCACCTTCCAAAATTTCATCCATCACCTTTTCCAGCCTCTTGTCCATAAGGATCATCATCAATTCATCTTCCACTTCTTCATCAATACCAGAATTCACAATATCACTACAAAAATCTATATACACCATACCATATCCCATCTTTGTTGAAACAAATTATTTATCCTCAACTTCATCCTTCATATTTGTATCTTTTACCTTCCCATCTATTTGGATACTTTGAATCTTAACAATCCATTCTTTCTCTATTGCTGAAAATTGTGCCCACAAATCCACATCACTATTTTCATTTGCTACCCTCCTGCTTCCATCTTTGTAGTTTCTTCCTCTTGAATTTGTTTTCTTCATCTTCTTTAATCACTACTTCTCTAGTATCTTCTTTTGTATTTTATTTTTCTTTTCTACTCCTTAATCCACCAGCCTATGGTTTTAATATCTTCTTTTTCTTTTCATTACTCTTATCCACTTCATTTCATTAGTCCACTCTAAGCTATCCAATTTTCCTTTGTTATTATTCTTTTACTTGTATCTTCTTTTTCTCATTTCTTTCTCATCTACAAGTTTCCACAATTCCATCTTCCATTCATACATTTCATCATCACTATTTATTTCTACATCCTTTACATATTCATCCTTTAAAATCCTCCTTTCAACAACTTCATCAAAATATTCAAAAAATATTATTGTTTAAAAATTGAAATATTAGCTCTTTATGTTCTATACCTTTGATACCTCTTCCTTTTCTACCATCTTTTCCATCAAGTCTACACTCCCATTGTCATTCTTTTCTTAAGGATCTTTTCAAAACAAAATACCCCCACAAGTCCATGTAGTATCTTCAACCTATGTAATAGCTACAATTTCATGCTTACTGCTTTATTTTCAGCCACTGATACCCTTATCTTTTCATTTTCATTTGTTTCTTTCATGCCCTCTATAAAACATGTTCCTGATACAAATCCTTTCTATTCTTCACCCAAAAACTCAATATTATCTTCACATATTCTATTCTCTTATATTTATTTTCCACCACCATGCCCTACACCACTAGTTTCATCACCTACCATCACACACTTGATAATCCATACCTTGTTTTTCACAATCTCAGGGTAATGTCTCTTTATTTCTTCCCTTGGTCTCCATAATGCATAGTCTGATTTATGCCTTAAAATATTTTCTCTACACCTCCTTGCTTACCAACACACCTTATAATCTGATTTCTAGTTTTCCTTGATCACGTCTTTCATCCTTTGCACCTGTTTGTTAGCATCATCACTATAAAAAACACATTCTTTACTATATTTTAACAAGTACTGTTCAACAATTAGCTTCCTTGGCCATATTGGTACTCTAAAACTATGGTCCCAACAAAAAATTTGGAACTCCTTTCTTCTTTACTCCTCATCAACTTTCATTTCTACACACTTGATTCCACATTTATGATCAAAATCAACACTCTCACTTCTATCTACCTCTGCAATAGGCTGGCATCCTAATTATCCTTCATTCTTGTCTTCACTTCTTGTTAACTTTTCCACTTTGTAAAATCCTTTTCCTTAATCCACAACATCTTCTAATGCATCATAAAACTCCAGGGCATCTTCAAATTCTTCATTACAATATATAAAATATCAAAACCATCCTCTTCATTTTTAGATACTTTACAATACCTCTTGTGCATATTGTTTCCTCATGTCTTCTTGTCTTATTGATACAACTTGTCTTCTCTTGTTATTATTCTCAACACATTCTAAAGGTTCTTTACTTACCCCTTGTCTCATCACCTTTAGGTCTTATTGTTGACCTTCCTTTTAAAGCTTCCCATACTTGCAAATACATACTTAAACAAAACATTGGCAAATAAAAGAAGAGACCAACATGTCTCTATGAGTTGTTAATCCCTATGCTTTGTTGATGATTAGTGACCAACACTTAGTCATTTACTTAGGAAATTTTAGTTGGTTATCATTGTAGCCGAGCTAAACATTAAAGGCCAAGCAACATTGCCGAGAAAGTTTTAGGTTGCCGAGTTACATCATTCCAAGTCAAGTAGAATATTAAGTGTCGAGCGACAGAGATGTTAAGTGCCGAGAAGAACAATTTTTGCATACATGTTAGGATTGATTCAAACTTTGATGTAAAATGTTTAGGCCGACTTGTATGAGATTTGGGCCAAAATTTGTACGCATTTAATATTTGTCTACTGATTTAATTACGCATTTAATTGTTTTATACTATGCATGGCATGGAGCTAATCAGGAAATCAAAATGCATTGGAAGCATAACTTATAGATCTTGATCGTTGATCTAGTTCTCGCTGCCAGATTCGTAAATACATATAAGATTGCTTCTAACCCTAGAAAACAAGAATGTGTGAGAGATGAATAGTAAGTCATTTTGAGAAGAAGCCTAGATCAAGCAGAATGACAGAGTAGTGAAAAGAAGAGTAAAGACATATCAGATTGCGAGATCACAGAAGGTATTGGAAAGAGCAGATTCATCATTAGCATCTGAGTGCATAACAAAGGATCACTACTTGAAACATTCTAACAGGTGAATCAGGTGAAATCTCTTAACATAGTGGTTGTAGACGTCCAAAATCGTCCTTATATTAATTTAATTAATATTCCCATAGCACTATAATTAATTTTAATTAATTATATCTGTTATATTCTTCTATCTATTTAATTAAATTTATTTAGTTAAATATGATTCACTTCCTTTAGTATTTAAATTTAATTTAAATACTACTCTTCTTGATGTATTAATTTTATTAATGCATTACCCTCCATAAATCCCCTTTTTAAATAAATTTTTAATTTATTTATTCCCTCACAATCTTAATATTCTTCTAAACCCAATTAATTCAAATTTAATTTGGATTAACTTAACAAAAGCTACTAAACCTACCCTATTCCTACCCTATTCCTATTCTACACTACCTATTCCTCTTAAATAATCCTACTTTCCCACCTAATCACACACTAATCACACTTAAAGTGTGATTCCTACACTTTTTAACACTAATGGAGTGCTCACACATGTGTGAGCAACTCCTCAAAAAGGAAGCCACCAACTT
>MU227811.1:1056010-1091912 GCA_018584345.1 Thuja plicata | reverse complement strand
AAGTGAATCATATTTAACTAAATAAATTTAATTAAATAGATAGAAGAATATAACATATATAATTAATTAAAATTAATTATAGTGCTATGGGAATATTAATTAAATTAATATAAGGACGATTTTGGACATATACAGTGGTTATAGCAGACCATTTTAAATCTCTTAGCCGAGTGCTTACTTTACTATAAGTTGAAATCCTTTAACAAGGTAGATTGTAATGATCTTTAGTTCTTAACTGAACAGACCTTTAACCAGGTAGATTTCATGTTGCAATCAAACTCTTGTAGCCCTAACATGCACACTTTATTACTGCAGTAGTGAAGATTTTGTGGGTGTCATCCCCACCCCAGTTTTACCTATTTGGCGGGTTTCTGGGTTACCAAAATTCTGTTGAGCTATACATTTCATGTTGTTGATGCTATCTGATGTTAGGTTAAATTCATATATGTATGAATATGGATCAATTTGTTTTAAGTGGTTAAGTTTTAAGATCTAATTCACCCCCCCTCTCAGTATCTTGCTTTCCCCATTATTGTACTTCTAACAATTGGTATCAGAGCACAGTTCACCTACAAAAAGCTTTTAATCATCTTGTGAGTACAGATCTTGAGATGGAGGTTTACAAGTTGGGTAAAGTCATTGAGAATTAGAAGATCAAGATTCAGCTAGCATTACATCAGCTTGAGATAGAAAGACATGAATTGAAGAAATCATTGACAACTAGGAAAGATTTGGCCAAACAAATGAATGAAACTCATTACCAGGAAGATGACACTGCAAATCTATTTCAGAATGGAGATTCTACCGAGAGTGATGCAGCAATTGCAGATCTACTAGAAAAGAACAATGCATTGTGTGAAGAAGTCAAAAACTTGAAAAGAGAACAAGAAATGCAGACAATGAGACTATGTGAAGTAGTGGAAGAAAAGAAGAAAGCTGAAGATGACAAAGCTATGGAAGAAGAAGATAAAAGAGTGATAACTGTCAGACTTGATGAAAGGACACATGATGTGCAAATGATGACAATCAATCAGGTTGACATGTAAAATCAACTGCTACTTGCAAATCAAGAGATTAGTAGGAAAGATATGGAAATGATGAATCTGAGATTTGAGAACAATCAATTCAAAGATGAATTGAGATCTGAGAAGGAACTGAATGAAAGGTTGAATAAACCTAAAGAAGCTTTGAATCATTTTGAGAATCTGATGGAAGCATCAAGGAGGCCAAAGGATTCTTCTGGATTAGGTCACACTGAACCAAAAATATCTGCTAAGAAAGGAGAATCATCTAAGAATGGTGAAAGGAGGAATGCAAAGACAAAGCACAACAAGCCTGTTTGCCACCACTGTGGAAAACCAGGTCATACAGAAAACATTTGCCGAAGCAAGAAAGGTAAGTCCAATCCTAAACCTAAGTTCAATGTACTGTTTTAATTGTAATAAATTTGGACATAAAGCACATGAATGTTGGGCTAAAGCAAGTGATGCACCTCCCAAACCAAGATTTAATGGTTATTGTTACAAGTGTCAGAAACATGGTCATAAAGCACAAGATTGTAGATCCAATGCTAATCAACAATGGACATCAAAGACACAAACAAAAGCATCTAGGAAAGGCAACACTTACAACTGGGATTATAATACAAGGAAGAGTTGTCATTACTATGAAGAATATGGAAATGCACCTAAAGATTGCTTAAAGACACATTTCAGAGGGAAATATAAGAGTTGGATGAATGGAAGCCTAGTCTGTTTTAGTTGTTTGAAGATAGGTCACACTAAGAGAGAGTTTAGGACAAGAGTTCTTGCTCCTACTGTTGAAGAAATAAGAGCACAGATGAACGAAACATGGGTAAGGAAAATAGAGCTGAGCAACAGTGAATCCACTGAAGTTGACGTCACTCAATCCAATGGATCAGGTGATCACACCATCTCTAACTGAGCAATAGTGGTATGTAAGGAACTGTATTTAGATTTCAAATCTTACATCAGTTCCTAATATGTAAATGTGCCAAAGTCCATATCTACATATGTTAAGATGCACCTGGACATGTTTGTGACAAGTGCCGAGAAGAGTTAACTGCACTATTGGTGCCAAGTTGGTTGGCCGAGTAAGTTGTGTGATGGCTGAGTATGGTAAGCCGAGTGGTATGCAAGTTGTGTTAGTTGACCAATGACAGCTAGCTTGCACTAACCTAATTGGAAGAATATTTATTGCTTACCTATCTTGACCTTTCGAGTCTATATAAAGACAAACTATCTACTCTTCATTTTACCTTGCAATTTTTAGCATTCACAGAGCGATAGAAGAAGTTGCAGAATTGATCTTAGTAAAGTTTGTTTTGAAAATATCATCAGCGTGTCATCGGCAACCCTAAGTTGAATAGTGTGAAGTGTTACTTGCTGAGGTACCCTATTATTCATTCTCAAATCCTAATTTCAGAGATTATGGCTGCAAGTTCTTCTGCCCCAGTCAAAGGAATGGAGGAGCTAAAAAAAGTTAAGCTAGTAAGAAGTGATGCATATGCACCACCTATATTTCAAGCCATTCTCGAAAGCACAATTTTAGGTGATCTGAATGGAGCCCTCTCATCAATCCCACCAAAGGTACTTATGATCCACGATGTTAGATCCTATTACATGGTTAATATTGGTGAAGTAGGTGATAGCAAATTGAGGAAATCCTACAACAAGTTATGCGATAATGGATTTCTGAAAGATGAATTCAAGCATTTAGCCGACAAAGTGTTAACTCGTGCCCTAGATTTTCCACTAGAATTCAATGATGAATGGATCAAGGTTGTTCTAAGCTGAGTTCATAATATGCATATGTGGATGGACAATGGACCAGTTAGGATCACAAAAGATATTATTCATCGAGTAACTGGATATCCTGTTATCAGTGGTAAACGAACAATGAGAGATCAAAGTAAAGAAGAGATAGCATCTAACACTAGAGCTGTCTGGAATAACAGAGGTATGACTATCTCTACAATTGAAGATTTAGAACTTGACTTTGGAGTGAGAGTGATTACACACAAGTTCTACCAGTCGAGCCAACTGGATAGTGTTCCCTGTACAACCATGGACCAAGCATGGAAGATAGTCAAGAAGAATCACACCTACGACCTTGCCGAGCTGCAATTGACACAACTAGCCAAGAACTTACTATCGATGAGAAAAGCTAAAAGCTCATCATGTAAGTTTGGATCTTTACTGGTTTGCATATTCTTCTATGTATAGAAGTCATTTCCTACACTGGGAAATATTGTTTGGAAGAAGGATAGACCTATTACTATGCAGATTAGTGAATGTATTCAACAATTAGGCAATAATTTCAATAGTATTATGGGAAACTACTTTGTGGAATTCAAAACGAGAATGAGGTTGAGGACTAGAATTCCTAGTTCACTTGTGGAAAATCACTATGAAGAGATATGTTTCCTAGTCAATACAGATTACACTTACATTCAGGCTGTGACACCTAGGGTATCATGGCTGGAGCCATTTCCCTATGAAGTTAACATTGATGAAACAACAGTAGCTATCAAAACACTCCTAGCAGAGGAGATTGATATAAAAGCAAAGAGCTTTGGAAATTATGATGAAGCTAAGGCAAAGATATCCATGAATCTTAAGGCAGGAGCCATGGAGAGAAAGAGGAAAAAGATTTTGAAAAATCTGAAAAATATGGTTGGATTGCCAAGTGATGAGGAGCTAGAGGATGCACCTCTAGATATATCTACTGGACAAGGAGAAGATGTATCTGAAGAACAAGAAGTAGAAGTTAGTGAATCTAAAGAAAAGATTACTATTAAGGCAAATGGAAAGAAACCAGCAGTAGCCAAGGTAACCAAGCCGAGTAAAGAAAAACCTAAAGTTACCCCTCCCATTGGAAATCATCCAAGGACAAGGGCATCTGCTGCCACATCACTAGTAGAGCAAAAAATTTTTTATGTAAAGAAGGTTGCAGAGAGTAGTTCTAGATCAAAGACAAAATTTGCAACAAAGGATGTGCCGAGCCTACAAGTAAAGAGAACAAGAAGGAAACTGCATTTGGATCCAGAAAGTGATGAAGACAAGATTGAAATTGATGAGCCCAACAACATACCAACAACACCATTTAAGAGACCCACTAATATTAATGAGGTATGTGAGAATTTGAGAAATTCTACAGTGTTATCTGGCTTTAAGTTTATCAAGTATGAAAAATTGAAGGTAGAAGATAAGCAAAAAGTTCAGGAAGCTCTACTAGATATGATGTACAACTTCAAGTTAACTCCTATAGAGATAGGAAACAATGTGTCGAGTGAGTTATATGATTTTATATCTGGAAAATGGGAATTTGCACTCACAACTGAGAGACAGATAAGAGAAGGCACATTAGCTCAAGTCATTCCTGAGTTGACTAAGAAACAAAGAGAAAAATTTGTTGAAGAGTATAAGCATAAATTCATACCTAAACATAGAGGTTATGCTATTTTGAAAAATGATATTGAAGGTATAGTACAATAGAGTACTAGGATTTGGAAGGAAATCTTTGGATTGATTGCTCCAAAAGAGAAGAAGACTGATGAAGGAACATCTGAGCCTGACAAGACTGAAGCATAACCAAAAGAACAAACAGAGATAGTAAACACTGTTGATCTAACAATTGATAGTCCAATTGATGACTCTAGCAATTTGGATGTCGAGGGTCAGGATGAGCCGAGAGACTCAACTATAGAATCACCTATTAAGGCAATTGAGGCTGTAGGAGAGAAGAGTACAGAGGAAGATGAAGAGAGAACTCAAAAGGAACCTAAGGATAAAGATACTCAAAAAGAAGCAGAAAAGGAGAAAACAAATGAACAAGAGGTAATTACACAACATTCACCTATTTAAGAGGTTGTGAAATCAGTTCTAGATAATAATGAGGAGATAAGGGATACTAACAATGAGCCTAAAGAACAAGAGGCAGTGTAAGTGTTGGTTGATCTACCACACTCTACATCATCAACTCCCACTGGACTTAAAGGAGTAGGCATGCCTGATCAACATGCAATTTTGACTGAATTGAAAGACGCAATGGTGACTACTACTGAAACTGGAAAATGTATTTTAGAAACGAAGCCAAGTAGTAGCTCACCTGAATTTAAGAGGAGGAAAGTTATGAGAAAGAAGTATTTGGTTCTTGATGTCACATTAGATGAAGTTATTGTGAGTCCACCATGGGATCCCAATGTTTTGTCTTATGGACAGATTGAGACTCTTCAAGAACTACTAAAGAGGAAGAAAAGACAAGAGGAAATGAAAAGAGAACAGAAGAAAAAGCAAGTGCTACATGACATCAAGGACATATTTGTAAAATCTTTTGACATGGAAGATGAAAATCCTCAAGCTCCTATTCTTAAACAATTAGTTCATATTGTGCAAAAGGTAAATGATGACAACATTGATGCCAATGAAACACTATTGCAATGGTTTGAGAGGAAATTCGAGAACAAAGTACTAGCAAAAATCTGAGGAGAGATTACGGTAAAGCAAGTTGAAGTTTCTTCTCTTGTAAAATTTTTGGAGGAAGTTGCAACTAATGTTCATTCTTTGTATAAGAAGTTATGTGATGTTGAATTCTTCACAAAGGATAATCTACAAGCCTTAGAGAAATTGCAATTAGACTTAAAGTTAACTGGAATTTCACTGAGTATGGATGCACTAGCTCCTTACATTTTAACAGATTGACTTATGCACAAAGGAGGATAGCCGAGCTCATGGCTAAAGATGGTCAGATTAGGACCAAATTGATTACTATCCAGACAAGCCTGATACCTCATCTGGAAGTCATTTAGAAAGAACTTTCATCTGCAAATTAATTGGTTAAGAGAGATTCTCATCTCTCCACTGCAGAAAGTTTAGTAAGTCTAGCTGCCAAGCTAGAAGTCAAAATAGAGGTTATGAAGTTTGTTAAGGACAGTTGGGACACTGCATTTGCGTCCACCTTACAACTTCATAAAAAGTTTTTGGACAAGTATAACTTGAACCCACTTGCAATCAGTGACAAAAACAAGGGGGAATCTGATAGGACTGACAAGGATACAACATAAGGAGATTAGTATAGGTATCAATGTAAATATTTTTTTTGAAGGCATGTATACTATGTAAATTTTTTGTATGTAGTATGATATACATTCCCAGGGGGAGTACATTGTGTACTTAGGTAACATTTTGGATGGAATGAATCGAAATGATAAGTGTATTTTTGCCACTAATATCAAAGTGGGAGATTGTTAATCCCTAAGTTTTGTTGATGATTAGTGACCAACACTTAGTCATTTACTTAGGTAGTTTTAGTTGGTTATCACTGTAGCCAAGCTAAACATTAAAGGCCGAGCAACATTACCGAGAAATTTTTAGGTTGCCGAGTTACATCATGTCGAGCCGAGTAGAATATTAAGTGTCGAGAGAAAGAGATGTTAAGTGCCGAGCAAAATTTTTTTTGCATACATGTCAAGATTGATTCAAACTTTGATGTAAAATGTTTAGGCCGACTTGTATGAGATTTGGGTCGACATTTGTGTGCATTTAATATTTGTCTACTGAGTTAATTACTCATTTAATTGTTTTATACTATGCATGGCATGGAGTCAATCAGGAAATTAGAATGCATTGGAAGCATAAATTATAGATCTTGATCGTTGATCTAGATCTCGTTGCCAGATCTGTAAAGACATATAAGATTGCTTCTAACCCTAGAAAACAAGAGTGTGTGAGAGATGAACAATAAGTCATTTTGAGAAGAATCCTAGACCAAGCAGAATGACAATGCAATGAAAAGTAGAGTAAAGACATATCAGATTGTGAGATTACAAAAGGTATTGGAAAGAGAAGATCCATCATTAGCATCTGAGTGCATAACAAAGGATCACTACTTGAAACATTCTAATAGGTGAATCAGGTGAAATCTCTTAACAAAGTGGTTCTAGCAGACTGTTTTAAATCTCTTAGCCGAGTGCTTACTTTACTATAAGTTGAATCCTTTAACAAGGTAGATTGTAATGATCTTTAGTTCTTAACCAAATAGACCTTTAACTAGGTAGATTGCATGTTGCAATCAAACTCTTGTAGCCCTAACAGGCACACTTTATTGCTACAGTAGTGAAGATTTTTTCGGTGTCATCCCCACCCCAGTTTTACCTATTTGGGTTTCTGGGTTACCAAAATTCTGTGTTATGAGCTATACATGTCATGTTGTTCATGCTATCTGATGTTAGGTTAAATTCATATATGTATGAATGTGGATCAATTTGTTTTAAGTGGTTAATTTTTAAGATCTGATTTACCCCCCTCTCAGCATCTTGCTTTCCCCATTATTGTACTTCCAACATGAGTGCCTTCTTCATGGAAACTATCATTTCTTATTGAATTCTTTGTTTGAGTGATTCTTTCTACATTATTCTTCTCTCCATTCTTTCCTATTTTCCTTCATGCTATCCATAAAGAGAAATTTCTTCACCACTTTTGGTGTACATTCCACTTGTAACAAATTTCTTATGTTCACACCCCTCAAGGTTTTCTTCATACTCTCATCTTATTTTCTTAAGGAAACCATTCTTTTCCTTCTTATTTTCTTCAAAAACAATTCTATAGGTGTTAGTCCAAATCTTGATCTTTGTCCTTATGTTTGATTTTTAGAGTCGCCATGCTATTTTTGTGAATCTCAAAGCTACTTAAGTCCTCATGTTCAAATTCTTAGTGAAAGGGTCCCCCCTGTGGTTCATCTGTGTTTGTAAAAAAAAGAAAATCATTTGCTAACATGTTTCTTGAACATGTTTGAACAAGTTTGAACATGTTTGAACAACCTTGAACAACCTTGAACAACCTTGAACTTAGTTCAAGAGTGTTCAAGCTCATTCATGTTTTTATGAAGCAGTAGCAGGTGAATAGCATTCTCGCTAAAAAAGTGTCTCATGATCGTGATCTTTAGAGTTTTTGATTAATCAAATCCGGGAATCAGTAGTTAAGTATGGGACTTCTAAGTTTGAAGATGAAGACGAGATATAAAAAAAGGAACAGACTTGAACAGTGGTGAACACATAAGAACACCCTTGAACGTGGTTCATTCATGTTCAAGATTGTTCAATGATTTTAAAAAAGTGACACGTGGAAAAAGTAAAGGACTACCACCATCATTTCAGTTGTGGACCCTACCTAGAAAAAGCTTTTAATGAAGGAAAGTATTGGCGGTGGTTAGACGTGTCCGAGCTGTCGAATTAATGAGGAATTTGTGCGGCATAAAAGTTCATGCAAGTGGCATTAAATGATTGCGTGTGTGAGCGGTCACTTCATTCTCTAAGCTTTTATTGCCTTTATGATGGGAAATTAATTACCAAATCCATGGTATTTCTTATTAAAAATATTCTTAGTGTTCATTATTTCTTTGAAATACTGTCGCTGTCTATATGCGTGAAGATTGAAGGTAAGGGTTTTGGAGCTCCAGTTGCAGAATTTTCCACAGTGATTAAGGTAAGTCAGGCTGCCATTCCTACAGTGTTTAAATTTAAGAGCTTGTGAAATTTATGGGAGTTTCTATAACAATTCTCAGTCTATTCTTGCAAGAATGAAGTCTGCATTCCATTTGTTTGGGAGTGTGTCTAATTTAGTATGTGAAAATCCTATTGTAACAGACACAAATTTAGAGGGATATGATGTAGAAGGAATAGCTGATAGGCTCACTGTGTGTTTGTTGAAGAAAGTGTCCCTTCTCTTGAAATTTTAAGTAGTGGGTTGTGCGTAGCCGCTTTCTTTCCTCCTACAGTGGTGTGTCCTGAACTTGTCCATGAGTGTATCCGACACTATGACCAGTGAACCAAATCAATTCTCAAAATAAATGGTGAGGTATTAATAGATGTGAACAGAGGAATTGTCGCTTTAGCTTTCCAAATCCAAGAGACAACTTTTTCTGCCTTCTCTCCTGCACAATCCCTTGTTAAGTTCAAACCAAATGCTGATGCAAACTGTACCTCAATAGCCAAGCACTGGTTATTAAACGCCCAAAGGGGAGGTTCCCGCTTACCCAAAAAGCTCAATAGAAGTCATGTGCATCCATACATTAGTGATATTATGGTGATGTTACATAGAGTCAGAGGGTGATCTGAGGCATTCTTATTTTCAGATTGGTTGTTCTGTTATGTAGAGATTGTTTTAGACGAAAGACACAAGTTGGATTGGGCCGAATTAACTACAGAATCTATGAGAGAACAACTGAATAATTCCAAACTCACTGGATGTAGCTTTTTCATGTCTTCTTATCTGATGTACTGTCTAGCATATAGTAGGATATGGGATGGTATGATTCATGAGCCTTGGATAGATGGAATGTGTGTTTTTGAGTATTTTCCTATTCTTTGCAAAGACAATGTGATTCAGAACTACAAAAGGGTACACGATACCTTTATGGGTAAGCTTTGTTTCAAGATGTCTAGAGATTCAGCCAGGAGGATGAGTTTAGAAGCTCAGCAATTTGTGACAAGATTTGGGAGTTTTTATATTCAGTTCCCTAGGTTCTCTTATATTATAATTGGTGGTTTTGAAGATGCCCCTACAAAATTACCTAGGTATGCCTTTGATTGTTTCATCCTTGCAGAATTCTGTAGATAGCTTGCTATTGTGCTTAAACATTTTCTTCCTGGGGAAGGATGGGAGAAAATCTTCCCATTACAGCTAGGTAAGTTTTCATGCCTGACTATTGAAGATGCAATAAGTATTGGAAGTGACCTTGGTTATTTTGATTTTAAGTATTACATAGAGAGAACAGGCTTTGATAATAAAAAATTTGCTAGCGGGAATCTAGGCCTTAGATCTCACATGTTTCCAGTTCCCCATCTACAGGATTTTTGGGAAGACTGTGCAAATGAGTCCCAAGTCATGAAGAGAGGCCATAGCAGACTCTGCATATCTCAAATTCTGTCCATGAGACTGCAGTTCATCATAGAGGGGGTCACAGATGATGGTTCTAACTTAGTTGAACCTAGTTTCAAAAGACTCCTGGATACTGAAGAGATAGATATTGATTGGTCAAAAGAGGAGGAAGATGACATTAAATGCAGAACATAGCATGTACTCAAATTAAATGAAAAATGGCTACAGACAAAAAGAGAACAGTCTAGTCGTAAAAAAATTGGAGTTAAAACTTCAATTTTATTTTCCTCCCCCTCTGTTTCTAATTCTTCTAAACCATCTGGTAATGCAGGTTCCTCTGATAAGCAGCAAAAGAAGGATCCCAGGAAGAAATCTGTTGCAGAAATTTCCCCTGTGGCCTCCCCTCGGAGCATTACTAGATCGAGATCCTGATCACAGAAAAAAGGAAAGATGACTCAGGAGCATACAAAAACAGTCAATTTAGAGGATGACAAATTTGGAGATTTAAACTACCAAATTGGAGAAGATGAGAAAATTGGGAAAGATCTCTTCGACCTTGATGATGTAACTCTAGACTTAATGGACACACCTACTAAAACTGGTCCTCAGCCAGTAGAAACAAATGATGTACCCCAAAATGGTTAACTTATTTAGTTAATAAGAAACAAATTTTGATTCCTGTATCTATTCCAGTGCAGGATATAGTCAGTAAGTATGCCCAAAAGACTCCCAAGGCCAAGAAAGTGAAGAGTATAGCACGAATGTTCACTGATACTAAAACTGGGAAGTGGATAGCCGAGGTAGCTACCTACAGACCAAAGGAAGAAAAGAAGGATGTTGCAGTTGAAGATTTGGAAGTGACTAAAATTGAGTTAGGGACTATGGACAAAGCAGGAAAGAATCACCTTTTCAAGGAAACTTCCCAACAGATGCTGATCACATTAGTGTAGGATAGTAAGGAAAAGAAGGAATTGAAGCAAACCATTGTCTCACTCTCCCAGTTCATAAATACTTTTTGCAACTTTGATGTCACCCCACTGTCTCAATCATCATAGGTATTCGACCCCAGCTCTACATAAAGTAAAACGCTGTTGAATCAAGTTCAGAGGGGTCAAACTTTGGTCTCTTCAGTTGACGAGTGGATGTCCCAAGTGCTCAGTAATGGCAGACAATACATCAAAGATTCACACTCAGTTCTTCATGACAACAAGGTAGTAATAGGAGAATTGCTATCCCAACGCCAGGTCTAGATTACATATGAGGAAAAATGGGCACGGTTTTAATAAATTCTGCATGGAAAAGTCCCTAAAAGGTGCTGAAGAGTCCCTTTTCTTCATCCTCAGAAAGAATATCAGTTGGTGCATCGCTCTCATAAGGGGCACTATTATAGAAAATAAAGAATATGAAACTGAAGCTAAGCAGATTCAAAAAGCTGCCCTGACCGAGTTGAAAGTGATTAATTTCACTTATACCTACCCATCTATTTTTGGCGAGCAAGAATTAAAGGACGCTCTGGATGCTTTTGACTCAGAAATAAAGACTGTCAGGGAAAAGATTAATCCTAAAGCCTCTGATTTAACTCAGATAGAAAGGATTGAATCTATGCTATATCTGTGTGTGGACCAATTGTCCATTGTCATTGAAAAGGTGAAGAAATTGAGGTGGAGCAAAGACGCTTCTATGGCTCGGATAGTAAATTATAAGATCTTGCATATGTCACTCACAAAAGAGCTGGTTCAAGAATATAAAGAATGGAAACCTACTCAATTAGTTACCGATGAAGAAGGGAGTCCAACGGGGAGCGAGGATCATGCTGTTGATAAGGAGCCAGATTTGGTTATTTAGTTTTACTAGATTAACATGCAAACTTTAAAGGACGTGTGTCCTCTTTCTGATGGTTTATTTATTTAACTGATTGCCTGAGAGGTCATGTTTTTTGGGAGACCTCTCGATGCTCTGATACTATTTATTTTAGCTGCTGAAACTTTTAAAGGGTTCAAAAAACTTATGGTTGATAGAGAATAGATTTTGATAGTAATAGTTTGGATTATTGAATGTTATGAAAAGAATAGATTTTAGGCAATTATCTGTGTAGTGATTTCTGAAATATATTATAATAAGGTTATTGAATCTGTGTTATTTGAAAACCAAAGCAAAGTGTCCTGTGTTGACATATTGTTTATTCTGTTATATATATATATATGTCTGTTGGTTCATAATATCTGAATTCTGGATTTTATCTACTTTCTGTTATCTTTGGCTTTGAAGTTATTTATATTTCATGAAATGCAATCGTGGAAGTAACTATGTTTTCTTCCTACTCATTATTCGGTTTTATTTCCCTCACATTTGCTTAGAAGCATATCATCAAAGAATGATACTGCAACCTTTATAAGCTTTCAGGTTAAAAGCTAACCGATTGAACTATTATCCCATTTCATTGAATATCATACTAGGGAGCTGTACCTATTATAAAATTCAGAGGGAAGTGATCATAAAAGATACTTACCCAACTGTTAGAGATAGTTTGTCTTTTAAGGGTGATAGAGTAAACTTAAAAAGATTTTTGTAGAAAGACAAATCTATTCACTAACAATAGGTCATTTCACCTTATTTCACATTGGCCAACACCATATGTAATCTTGGCTTCTTTCCTAAAGTCACTACTTCACCAATTTCTCAAAATCCTTTCTCACCTCTACTATTTCTCTTTCCAACCTTACATATTTTCTTGCCACATCATCTTTCATCTTGTCTTTTCATTTGAGGCTTTATTTCTTTGTTTGTTACCTCATCTTTCTATCTTCTCTTTCATCTTTGTGATTCCTCACCTAAGACTTCTTCTTTTTCTCTGCTCAGTCTTTTGGTGCATAAATTATTCTCATACACATATCAATATGAAAGACACATATCTTTCCAAGATCATATGAATAAAAATAACTTCCATACTCAAAACTTTGGGACTCTCAACTTATTCCTAGAACTTTAGGCTCTGATGCCAAATGATGGGGACAATATCACAGATCTTTACTCTAATATGACATGATAGCGCACACTCACACACATTTGTTGAAACTTCAAATATTAATATATTTCTATAGGTATTCTTGTCAGGATAATGATAGGTACCTAAATAGTAAATAGCTAAATTTGTAACATAATATATTAATGATATAAATTTCAATAGCTAATTTGATCAAGCATCACAAAAATTATATAATCCAGGAGGAAACAAGTTCATCAAATATTGAACTGGATAATGAGTACCATAACATTAATTTTAAATTAATCTCATTTAATGATTCTTACATTCATATACATTCAAACTTTTGGCTATACACTTGTTTGTCTTGTACTCTTCCTCTATATTCCTTTGCAAATATTCTTCACTCTTAAAATTATTACCTAGCTTTGCATACTTTCTTTCCTTCAATCATAATATAATCCCTCTATTTGGATGATGCTAATAATCCAAGAACCCTTCAATGATTGGGTCTTTGTCTTCCATATGTCTCTGAGATCATTTTCACTCCTTTGTTTAACCTCTCTTCTATCAACCTCAAGATAGCCTAGTATTTCTTTTGTTCAACCTTTTGGCTTGACGTATCTCCTTATAAACGTGCTCTCTCAATTCTTTTAATGACCTTCCTCCTTTTCCATTGTTCTCAACTAATTCTTTTATCGATTCCATTTCCCTAAAAAACTATTGATCTTCACTTTCTCTGACTGTTGATCTTCCAATCATTGATTGCTAACTATCCTCAAATTCTTATTACTCTTTACTCATTCATCATTTTGTCTAGCTTTTTGTCAATGTGGTGAGAGACATTGTGCCTTCCCAAACTAAATCCTAGATACACACAACAAAAAATAACTAAATAGATAGATTAATACAATGCTCCTGCATCACAAATGTTTGGTTTCCATGGATGATGAAACATTTGAGAATTTTCTCTCTGTTCCTAACTTGAGCACCAATCTTCTTTCATTATACCAAATCACTCACTTTGGAGATAAAACCAAATTTGAGTTTTTATGTAACTCAATTGTGGTCAAATAACTTAAGGATGATGCCTTGGTTTCAATGGGATAAGCCAATCACAACAAATGAGTTTACTTATTCTTACACTTTGTGCCTCATTCTCCTTCTACTACCTTGCTCACTCATTCAAATTCAAAAAGTAAGCTATGTAATGAGTAGTTTGGACATCTCAATTACCATGATCTTTAGTATCATTTCTCCAAGGATATGGTCACGGGTCTATCTCCAATCAAATTTTAATATTGTGTATGTTTAGGATGTTCCATGGGAAAGAATATAGAAGATAAGTTTGGAAAATATATGTCTTTGAGAGCTTTAAAATTTCTTAAATTGGCTCATAGTGATGTAGTAGGTCCATTTCCAATCACTTTCCAATTCCCTCATTTAGCAAGGCTCACTACATCCTCACTTTCATTAATGAATACTCTCGCTTCACATGGGTCTACTTTTTTGGTCACAAGAGGGGAGTGTTTGACAAGTTTCTATCCTCTAAGGATCATGTTGAGAATAAATCAAGGAAGAAAGATAGGATTATATGCATAGACAATGGAAGGGAATATGTGAACACTAGACTTGAGGAATTTTTTACTCTTGAGGGTATTAATCTCCAACATTTAGTTTCCTACACTCCAAAACAAAATGGTGTTGCAGAAATGAAGAATAGAACCCTTAAAGAGATGGATATGTACATGATTCACGCTTGATCACTTGGTCCATCTTTTTGGGCATAAACTATTAGTTGTTCCACACACATCCAAAATTGGGTTCTCCAAAAGGCTTTGAAGGGTATGACTCCTTTTGAGGCTAGGCGTGGTAGAAAACCGATTGTGAGATACTTAAAATTTTTTGGTTGTCCAACTTGGGAACACATATGTCCACATAAATGTAAGGCATTGGAAACTTAGAGTAGGAATTTTTTAGATATCCTTAAAGTGTTAAGGTATATAGAATTTTGGATCCAAAGGCATATGGAATATTCATTGAGATGAGTGTTCACTTTGAGGAAAGCTCTCCTAGATTGGCCTCTAATCCTCCACATCCTTCCTCCATAGTGGAAAGTGATTATAGTGACTCAAATGATGATTCTACCTCAACTCCAACTCATAGGTTTACAACTTTGCAGGGTCTACTTGAAGTTGGGGAGAGTCCTCCTTCATCTCATACTAGACCTTGTTTGGCTCGATAGAATCTTGGGTCAGTATGTTCTCTTGTTGGAGATCCTTTAGACAATTAATGGAAACAATGACAAAATCAACATCTTCTATATGATTAAATTTCTTTTGATTCTAATCCATAATCATTTTAGGAAGCATCGAGAGTTACTAAATGAGTTTCAATAATAGAGGAAGAGTATAGTTCCTTGATGAGGAATCACACATGGTATTTGGTTCCTCTTCCTAAGGGAAGAAAGATGGTGTGATGTAAGTGGATCCATCGAACTAATTTTGCAGTGAATGGGAGTGTTGATAAGTATAAAGATTAGATTTTGGCTAAAGGTTTCTCTCACATTCATGGTATTGATTATACTGAGAAATTTTTCCTGATAGCTAAGATGAACTCCATTTTATTGACTCTTTCCTTAGCTACAAATCATGGATGGTTTGTACATTAGATGCATATGAAGAGTGCTTTGGCTCGATAGACTCTTGGGTCAGTATGTTCTCTTGTGGGAGATCCTTTAGACAATTAATGGAAACAATGACAAATTCAACATCTTCTATATGATTAAATTTCTTTTGATTCTAATCCATAATCATTTTAGGAAGCATCAAGAGTTCCTAAATGAGATTCAATAATAGAGGAAGAGTATAGTTCCTTGATGAGGAATAACACATGGTATCTGGTTCCTCTTCCTAAGGGAATAAAGATGGTGTGATGTAAGTGGATCCATTGAACTAATTTTGCAGTGAATGGGAGTGTTGATAAGTATAAAGATTAGATTGTGGCTAAAGGTTTCTCTCACATTCATGGTATTGATTATACTGAGATTTTTTCCCTGATAGCTAAGATGAACTCCATTTTATTGACTCTTTCCTTAGCTACAAATCATGGATTGTTTGTATATCAGATGCATATGAAGAGTGCATTTCTACATGATGATCAACACAAGGATATTTACATGGATAATATATAGGGATTCAATGAGGATTATTCTTTGGTTTATAGATTGAGGAAGTCTATTTATTGCCTCAAACATGCCCGTAGGGTTTGGTATGCCAAGATGGATTACCTTTTTTCTCTTATGAGGATTCACCAGGTGTCAGTCAAATCCAAATGTCTACATTTTGTGATAAGATGAATCTCATTTGATATTTGTGCTCTATGTTGATGAATTGATCATAAGAGGGAGCACCTCATCCATCATTGGTAGTGTCAAATATTCTTTGTAAGATAAATTTTCTATGATTTGATTGGTCCATTTACACTACTTTCTTGGGATTGAGATCATTCAATATTGTTTTAGGATTACACTTGCTAAGACCAAGTATGCTATTGAATTAATTGCCTTGGTTCCACATGACTGATTGTAATCCTACACCAAATACCTTCCTTTCATGAGTCAAGATGGAGGCTAAGTGCTCCACACAAATTGTTGATGCCACATTGTATCAAAAAATTGTTGGAAACCTTATCTACTTGAATCATACATGCCTTGAAATATAATTTTTAGTTAGAATGGTTGCATGATTTATGAAAGAACCTAATGAGCTTCATTGGATGGAAACAAAACACAACTTACTTTACATACATGGAAAACATACCTATGGGATTAACTATCTAGAAGGCACTAGAATATATTTGGTTGGGTTCATAAACCAAGACTGGGCTACTAATCTTGTGATCTTAAGTCCACTTCAGATTACAAATTTCATCTTGGTTCAAGCCCCATTTGTTGGCAGCATAAGAAGAAACATTCTATTTATCTCTCTCTTTGACTAAGGATAAGTATCAAGGGGCTAGTAATGTAGCTATTTAGGCTATTTGGATTTAGAGTATACTTACAAAGTTTGGATTCTCCATTTCATGACCTAAAATTATTTATTGTGACAATAAGAGTCCTATTCAGAAAGAACTTGGTTCACCATCAGTGGACCAAAAATATCGAGATCCACATGAACTATATCCGAGAGCTGAGACAAGAGTTGGTTTTTGATTTGAGATATTTTCCTAAAATAGAGTAGGTTGTAGATATTTTCACCAAACCCTTCACCAAGAGAAATAATCACCAGATGTAAGATCTCTTTGGGTTGTGAAATATTTCATCAGGGGGGTCAGTTGACTTCTCTCTTTCTCTCTTATGAAGGGGGATTTTTCCTCACATGAGGTTTTTTTCTCTATCATTCTTCTTGAGATTTATTTTATGTATTCATCTCTCTTTTGAGGGGGAGTTTTTTACCATTAGCTTTATCCCTTTGTCTGATTGTGAGAGATTGCATTACATTTGTTCAAGGGTACCTAACATGGCCTAATTGTTGGGACCCATCTAGGGAATATAGTTGTAGGAGAAATCCTACCTTTGGTGGTGTTATCTTGTTATCACATTTTCATATGCACTTATAATGGAATGATAATTATACTTTTGTTGATGGGACTTTGTGACCGGGTCTGCCAACAGAGGTAAGTTGTCATCGGGTACCAGGGTATCGACCAAATTTTCCTTTAAAGGTTGTCTAGGGAAATGAGATTCCCTGGGCCTCCAAGCACGTGAGAGTTAGGTATCGACAGTGCGTGACTTAGTTGGGAAATGTGACTGTTTTGTTTGAGGGGGATAGCTGGTTATCTTAACTCATCTTCTTCAGGGATTCAAGTGAGTGGGGTTTCCTGTAAGAGCGCATTTACTTAACAAATAAACTTCAAAAGATACTGCAGAGTTAGAAGTATTTCATCTACCTATAGTTATACTGAACATTAAAGACATCAACAATGCTCTAACATACTACACTAAATACCGAAGAAATATACAACCATTGGCTCATATTAGATTAGTAGCGAAGGAAAAAAAGGTCATTAATCTACTTAAAGCATTAGAGCAAAGGAAATGAAGAACACAAAGCATAAAATACCATTAACTAGAGATCAGAATGCCAAAAAATTCAATGGTAGAACTCTTCATTCTTCATTAACATGTCTTCCAGCAAGCACTGGTGCGTGGTACAATGGTGGCTCCAGGGGAGCATTTAACTACTAAAATATTAGAAACTATGGAGCATTGAGCTCTGCAACTAAGAAATGAGAAAACCAAATTGCTATTAACTATGGAATGCAAAATCACCGATTTTGTCGACCCTTGGAATGAGGTCAGACTTATCATTTATACACCTCACTTGACCTAAAACTTAACCTAACTTATTTTACACTTTACAATATAATATTATTTTTGGTGGATGGTACTACCTGCACCATGCTACAAAAGACCTAAAGAAAGAAAAGGTCTGTCATGTCAGAAGAATAAGACAAGAAAAGAGGAGTGGAAGAATCAGCCTCAAGAAGAGAGCTGGTAGGAGAGGAGAAGAAATTTGATCCCCCGGGGATCGAGGCTACATGCCTCATAAATGGGAAAGTGGTGCCCTATCTCCGATGTGCCAGGTGTAATGTTGAAGTGGCACCTTGGGAAGACCATCTGTTAGAACACTCTTGTTGAGTCGACGTGCCTTATTGCGGTTACCTACTTTCTAACAACCTTTATTAACTACCTCGAAAGTGACTGGTCAGCCTTGGGAACCAGGACACGGGTCACTTAAAGAATACAAAAATATAGGATCCAAAATTTTGGGATCCAGGAACTTTCATTCTGAAAGAATGAATGAATACAAAATATATCTCGTGATGAGATTTTCCAGACTCCGGATAACTTTATTACTTATGATTTTTCCCAAGCTTCCAACACTTGGCCAATGCTTTCTTCGTCTATCTCTTTGATGCTGTCCCACTGACTATGGATAGCCTCCAATGCTTCCTCAACCTCTCTGGCCCCGCTCCAGAATTCATCCACCATCTTGATGTCATCATGTGACTGGATCATTGTCTTTGACAATCTAGATAACCTACCCTGGTCAAAATCTTTGGCAGACGGATACAGGGACTTCACCCGTTCGTCAAACTTGCTGAGGACATAGTCCTCTGGGGTACTTGTCTCGGTGGTGAATGGATTGACTTGCGATAATCCAACCATGAATGATTTAAATAGACCCATGGGGTATTGGGTGGCTGTCACTTTCTCTTTCAAGGCCTTAACCAGTTCCTTGCATACCTCACCCCTGAGGATAAGTCTGGAGTACTGGGCCTAGAGGGAATCATACGATTTGTCTCCCAAAATTCCTACCTCTGTGGTGACTTCTTCCCCTATATTGTGGATTTATTCTAGCCTGGCCTTCCATTTTTCATACTTCGCTAAATATTTCCCCCATATGATAGCGGAGCCCTTTCCCTGGCTAAGAAGGGAATCGACCCGATAAAGGTCCAGGAGGGACACCGCCAGAAATTGTCTCGTAGCGGTCACTTGCTCAACGACCCACCCATCTACAACTTGTTCTTTCCTTTTCATGATTCATAGAGAATCCACATCACCCTGTGCAAGCGGCAATCCAAAGGAAGGGGTTCCGGGGTGGATCTCAGACAAAGGCTGTGAAATTTTTGCCAGAAGTGCGAGGAGATTAGAATTTCTCTTTCCTCTTTCAGCTTCTGGCCTTGCTTGATGTATATGACCTCTATTACTTTGGTGGCTTCTTTCAGTAGATCTAGCTCACCCTGTTTGTCCCTCCTCCCCAGCTCTACTTCCGTTATGGTGTAATCTTTGGGCCTTATGGCCGCTACCTTTGCATCTACTGTGGGTGTCACGATGGTCGCAACTGCACTACTTGTCAGACCAGTCTGGAGAGTATGGACAATTCATGCTTTCTTGGGATTTTTGGCCTCTGCATTCCTGGCCATCATTTCAGCCAATGAGAGTGTAGCACCCGATGTCGCCACTGGTGCTTTTCTTTTCTTTGATTCCACCATCTATTGGGGCAGCTAGGGCGGCTTTGCCATTAGTACCTGTTCATTAGGATTCCTTTTAGAATCTAGTGTCACATTCCCAAAGTGTATGCTATGTTCGGGCTCCTTTCCCAGCTCTCATTCTGGTTCCTATTTTTCTTGTTCCTTTTCCATTTCCTATTCTTTGGAACCCTCAATGTTTTTTGCCATACTCCTGTCTTCTGTTGTACTATTCAGAGCCTTTTCTCCGATCTCAATCTCATCTATATTTTTAGGGACCTCTTCCCTCCCTGTGTCAGTTGTCTCTACATGTTCATTAACTAGGGCCTCTTGATCAACCTGTGGAACTAGGGCCTCTTGATCAACCTGTGGTTGCTATTCTTAGGCCTTATTGGCCTCATCTATTGGAATATTCTCCTCCATCGAAACATCCTCTAGAGGTGGGTGAGGTATCTAGCCAAAATTTAACAAGGTGGCTACTGTTACTACCTCACCGAATGTGCTTCAGGGAACTTGATCACTTGGAGTAACCAAAGGTGTTTGGAGCATGATGGTTGGGGGTACAGTTGATTCTGTGGGTCTGGGTTCCCTGGCCATCGGTTTCCTTGGTGTATCTTCAGTCTCATGGACTGGTATCTTCTCCTGCTCAGGCCCTATTTGCATTTGTTCTTGAGCCTCTTGCTTTGATGTATCCTTTTCTCCAAGGATTTCCTTTTTTATGGAGGCCTCCTCCTTGTCCTGAATAGCGATCTCCTCCACCGTATGACCTATGCCCTGTTGGAGTTCCATGAGTTCTTCCACTAAAAAAGTGTCATCAAAATCATCATGCGGGGGTGAGGAGTCTAAAATATCTTCCAGTTTAGGAGAATCTAAACTGACATCCACTGGGGACATCTCCGGCATACCGGGACTGGCAACTATGCTTGGCGTAGTGGTCACCTTTTTCTTCTTCTTTCTTATTAGCAAAGCCCTGGTGTCTAGAATACTGGTAGACTCTGCCTCAGAAAAAGTTTATCTACTCATCATGGCTACCAATGGTAGGGATCCCAACGGGTGAGCAGATGCCATTGGAGCCACAAGGAGGCCGAAAGATACCTGCATGCTTATTCACTGGCTGGTCAGCTTTGACACCTCCATTTGTTGATGTAACTGGGCCATTAGAAGGGTGGGGACTTATGGAGGTACTTTGGGAACTAGGACACCCTCCTTCTCTTTCCCTTTACTTGTACTTGATTCAGTGGCCGTGATAGATGAAGAAGGTCTGGCACCAGCTGAGGAGGGAGTAACCCGCTTGATTATTGGCTTCTTTCAGGTGCTCTTTGGGCATGCCCAGGTGAAATATTGGTGGCTCACCTCTATAATGGGGTGACATACCCCTTTAATTATTAGGTCCTCAGGGGTGGCCCAATCCACAGGAGGAAGATCTAACTTGTCCAACCCTTGTTCTTTATATGCTGGATCTTCTAGCGGCCTGTTATATTTAAAACCCTTCAGGAAAGTCCAAAGCTTGAGTGCTTTCATGAGCCCTTTACTCATATGTGTGTGCTGTTGGGCCCAGAGATCAAAAATGTCTTGGCAGTCCTCCCAGAAGTCTTCAATATCCTCTTCATGCGGTGGGGACACCTGGGGCAGTGCTATGGAAATCTTGCCAAGGGGATCATAATTTTTCCAGGCGTGGTGGAATCCCACCAGCCCCAGGTTCTTCAATTCACTATCTGCCTCTCGGGCTGAGATGAGGCTGCATGTATAATTCCCGCATGAGAAAAGGAATGGAACATTGATGAACTTCTTCAGTGTAAAGAGGGCATGCAGATCCATCATCTACCGACATAAATCTAAATAAATAATCTTGTCCCCGCAATACCGGGGCAAAATATGGGACTTCCCGTTGAAGCCTGTCACTTGAATGTAGGTGTGATGTTGGAACTGGATGAAATAGTGGCCATAGGAGCTGACCAGAGTCATCACCACCTGTGAGAGTCGGTACCCAAAATCCTGAGTAAGTGTTAGAATGTTGTTGTAAATGAAGGCATCATTTACCCAGTAGAAATTTGGAAAACTGAGTTCCCATTGAACTTGGGGATAGTGATCCCATGGTGCCATTTGGCCCAGTCCGTTCCCAAGCTCTCCAACTGTTCCCAAACCTAGGAAAGTTGGCCTTTGTTGTGCTAGTGCCCATAGCATGTATGATGTCATATAAAATTTGGAATTTTGGGCCATGCTCTTTAGCTATTTATCTATGTGAGTGGATATGAGGGCTGCCTAGTTGAAAGTATGACTGCGAGTAGTGATGCAGTACAGAAAGTAGTACATCCATGCTGAGAAATCCTAGGCATGGGGCAATCTAAAAATCCTGCATAAAAACACAATGCCTGCTTGGATGGGCTCTTTGAACTCCCCGCAAGGAATTTTCAACTTCATCCTCTTATAATCCCTCTTTGGGACTTTTAGCTAGTGGGTATTGATATGTTTCCGGGAAATAATCTTAGCACCCTCAAACTCCTATAATGTCTGGAGTTGATTCTGGATAATGGATCCATTGAATTGTGGGATCCCCAGCCCCGAGGTGAAATTTTCCGCGTCCAAGGTGACGATTGTTGCTGGGTACTATAGCGGCTGGGGATTCAGAAGTAGAATAGTCTGCGTTGGTGCATTGTACAATGTTTCAATTGGAGTATTAACTCTGGTGATTTCACTAAACATGGGAAGTTAGCTGCCTTGATAATACCAAAGGCGGTGATCTGAGTTGCTAGGTTATCTCTAGTGACCCTTAGTTTATAGATGGCTTGAATCAAGCCTTACATTTCCGCCCAAGGTCTGGGTCCTACATCTGTTATCTTCTGAACTCTGGACTCAATTTTTGATCCCACAATAGTGCCATCCTTGGGATATTTAGAGGGAAAGGGAAAATTTTCCAATAACCTCTTGGCCTTAGTCTTAGTGGCCGCTCGGGTGGAAGTGGTAGGCAGCTCTGGGCTGGAAGGAGGGGTGATCACTTCAAACATCTTCGATCAACTCGTCCACAACCTGAAAGACTAGAGAACCATTAGAAAATTATATATAAAGAATATTAGAATTCTAAGGAAATCGTCACCACCCTACATTTGTTCAACAAGTGTTAGCATACATCAAAAGTCCCAGAATCCTTGTAGTAAACATGAATAAAACTCTAGGGAAATCGAACCAAATGACAAAGTGGAAAAATGAGACAAGGAATTACTTAGGGCCCAGATCCTGGATAATCTAGTCGTTTCCATGCCGTTGTGACCAGTAAGAAACCATATTTGGCTGACGTGGGTTAGCACGTGGTCAGGTGGCAGGTGACATAAAGGCATTAATGGCGACAAGTGGGCTGACACAGGGTAAAATAAATGCCAGATGGGACACGGTTTGAATGCTCACTCATGGGAAATTAATCCCACCATTAAGGTGATGAGACAGAGGAGAGAGAAAGCCACCATGGCTTGAACCAGCGAGGTGCCAAGTTTGAACCATAGCGACTCTGTCTCAACAAGCTCGGTCTCATGGACAAAAATGTAGTGACAGAGCGTGAGGAACTCGCAAGCTCAAAAGGATATACAAGGTATATATACATAAACATAGAGAGCTAAAACATATATACACATGATATATAGAAAATACACATCATTTATAGATTTATACAACTATGCACATATATATATACGAGCTAAACTAAGGCAGTACACACCAAAACACTAGTCTACAACTACGCAGGAGGTGGACAATCTCCTCGTAGGGCCAACCCACCAACGGGAGGTGAACTAGAGATGGAACATGAAAGGAAACCTACGAACAAGACATAGACCAAAGAGCAAAGGGAAACAAACACAAAACACAAAAACAATAGGGAAACCCGAAGACCTACCTGGAAATCTGAAGAAGGGCAGGGAAAGAGCACACTAGGAGCACTCCCATAATAGGTTCTACCTTCAAACAACCATGAAAAAGCACCTTAAAGCAACTGGTAACAACCCACTAAGCACAGAGTAATCATAGTTTAATAGCCGTTTAATCACCTAACTATCACTCTGAGTGCACAAGTGTTTTAATCACAGTAATTGTAAAAGTGGCATGTAATTTCTATTTATACCCAAGGTGAAAGAAAGTTACCTCTCTTTTCCTACAAAATTTGGAACAGAAAAACCTTTGGACTCTGGGCCCGGGGATTCCATGCCACCATGCCTTCTCACGAGGAGAAGACATCGCAGTGGAGAATCTCGGAGTCCAGAATCTGACTCTGGAAAGAAAAAACTCCGGGACTGGGTCCCGGAGACACAAAAGACAAAAAGAAAAAGGGATGAAAACCTCATGGGAGGGAAAAACTAGAGAAGAAAACAAAGAAAACCAAAGACAAGGCAAGAGCCAAAAGCGAAAAGAAGGGACCCAACATTTTGCACACAAAATGTAGGGATGGGTATGCAGGGCATAACAACCTCATTAGGTGATTCACCTTTAGTGTAATTATCTATTATTTTCTCCTACCTACCTATACATTTAATTGATCCACATATCATCCTTGTGTTCTCTCTTCTCCTTTTTCCTTGCATATATAAGAAGACACATGTACATTGTACTTAGTTAATTAGTTTGCATATTTATGAGAATATAGTTCATTCTTGTCTATTTTTTCTCTCTTGCTTTTTGTGCTATTCATTGGCCTCTAGATCTTGGGTTGCTATAGGAAAATTATTACACTAGGAAAAAATTAAACTCAATTTCAGCACGAAAAAATCTCAAAAGGACTATTGCCTATAGTATTTTGGCATGGGAAGTGGATAGTTTTGAAAGTAGAAAAATGAGAATTTTCGTACTTATTGCAGGCTTTGAATTTGGGCATTGTCTTGCATATTTGTCTCTATTTTGATGGAATGAGACCCATGAAGACATTTGTATTTTCAATGGGTAAATGATGAATGATAGGTTTTAGTAATTAAAAGACAAATTTCAATAGTTAAAGATTATGTGCGTAATAAGGGACATCTCTGAAGACTTCATGCAATCCATACATCTATTTCCTCTATAATACTCTTAGGCATTAGAATTTGTATGATCAATGCATTTAAATTTAATCTATTTGTTCTTGCTTAATAAGCTATTATTCATGTAGTATGAAAAGGTAGTTCGATAGGCTTTGATTTTTTATTTCTTTAGTCTCCTTCATATCGTAGACGCTAAAAAATGGTTCAGGCCTACTAGTCTACGTGTTAACATTTTTGGCATTACAATCAAAATGTTGTTTTACATTTAGTTATTCCTCTATGTTGCGCATGTGGTTTTCACTATATGTCAGCATTGTGTCTTTCATCATTAAATGAACATTGAAAATGGTTCAATTGATTATTAACATTTCTTCTCCTAAATATTCCTAAACCAATCCAAGTCAATATTAATCGTTCCTAAATCATATCAAATATTCCTAAATCAGTCAGAGTTAGTCCTAATCCCTTCCTAGTCACTCCAAGATAATTTCAAACTCATTGGATCCTTTTCAAATCATTCTAGGGAATTGTCAAAGTTCATCGATGCCTCATCATTTCAAACCTTATCAATATCTTTCAAAATCAACCCAAGGTATTGTCAAAGATCATCAATGTCTCATCTCATCATTTTAGAGCGCATTATCAAATTTCATTGATGCCTTGTCATCATCAGTTTATTTAGTGGCATTGCCAAAGTTCATTGTTAGTTTCCTAACTAGAGATGGATTCTACAACATATATAGATTTATACCAAAGATAAATGAAATACAACAATAACATGAATAACATAGAATCACATTGCACCATAAATGATAGAATCATATATCTTTGATAGCATAATAGTTCTAACATTAAAACCCCTTCAATTTTTCCAAATTCCCTACAAATAGATGTGACACAGTTGGTTAAGTCTCCAACCGTCACCTACTGACGACACAACTAACACCCCTTCAGAAAAATGTTTTATTCGATTAACTAACACAAAGTCTTATTTAACTATTCCTAGCATAATTTCCGCCTACATAATCCCCCCCAAAAGAAAAAATCATCTTCCAGATGACAAGTATACATCAAGTAATCTCTAGGAAGACTAATGACAAGAATGTAGACAATGAGTTGTACTACACAAACTCAAAGTTTGTAGTGTAGTTCAAAAATAAAATGGGGGTCCGGGGGAAATGACCCCAACAGGGTCAGGGGGTAGTGCCCCTTGTAGGGAATTGGGGAAACACCCCCAGTGGGGTCAAGGGGTAGCCAAAACCACACAAAACTCCATAGCGCACATAATTTTCTTGATTTTTTTTATGCCATCTCTCCTCTGCCAAATTTCATGGTGTTGCCAAAACCACTTCCCATAGTGCCCACCAGAGTGCCCTCTATGTTATTACAAATTGTATAGAAAACTTGAGAGCACTGGTTCCTATTATCTGTATACACTATATTGTCTGATTCTTTGACTGTATGACTACTCTGTTTACGTTACGCTCTATCTTGGGGTGCTACGACTGTACAATGTAATCATCATAGTTGAAAAGGCCATAAAATGAGATCCATTTTTGTAAATACAGACATACGACAATGTCCGTACGACACCACATAATCATTTTCTAGAAAGCTTTCTTTCTCTTTTTCGGTTGTAGGACCCCGTACGGTAACAGGCCATACAGTCACTTTTTCTCTCTAGATCCATACGGTTCTTGCTTTGTATGGTGCTATGTTTTGATGTCTCCTTGTATAATGATATTTTCTTCCAGGTATATGCTCCCCACTCCACATTGTATGTGGTTTATAGGGCTAGTGGATTCCCTCCTCTCTCTTAGTAGTATGGCCAAGTTGACTTCCTGTCATTGTATGTGTTGTACAAACTATGTTCTCTGTGGCTTTCATATGTTTCATACAGTTTGTAGTTCCCCTTTCTTTGCTTTTATTTCATGTCTTCAAATGCTTTGACATCTCATTTTCCCTTCCTTTCTCCCCACTTCGCTCGGTCCGTACACCATATGACCCCTTCTTCCTCTATACAAACCATATAGTCTTTGCTTCTTCCTTTGTCCATACAGAGATCTGTCAACCTACCTTCTATCCTATGCATCATATGCTGGTGTTTTTTTGTATCTACCCCTTCCTTCCTGATGTGCTACGATATTCCTTCAACTATTTTTTCTTCCAAATACTTTGGTCCTGAGTCAAGGGTTTCCTGCAAGTTAGGTTTTTTCCCAAATGATTTGGTCCCTAGTCAATTGTTCCCTCTAGAAGCTCTAACATGTTACATTCTGGATGGAAAACTTCATAATCCTCCATTTTCCAGTGGAACAATCTATTTAGTGAACTCGTTTAATATTCCAAACAATCCTCAAGTCTCAGAGCTCCCTCATCATCCAGTTCAATCCCTCTTTCTTCACCCAACTCTCCTCCTTCAAACTCAGAGTTTGATGCAAGTTCCTGGCTTACCACCTGATTTTGTAGGTCGATGACATATTGATTTCTATCACTCTTGATGGAAAGGGTGTTCTTCTTCCAATTGTGGTTGGTCTTCACTCTGATGAGCCAGCCCCTCCCAAGGAGGGCATCATACTCCTTCCTTTTGAGGGCGATGAAAAAAAATCTAGAAAGAACTGTTGGGTTCTAATAACAACATTATGTGCCATGAGTGTCCTAATTGGTTTTATACCATGCTGGTCAACGTTTACCAAGAGGAAGGTTGGCGGCTAGAGTTTAGGTTTACCCAGGGCCTTCCATGTTTCTTCTGGAAGTACATTTACACTAGTTCCTTCATCTACAATAGTGTTTGTCAATATGCATCCCATGATTTCCATTTCAACCACTGCGGGTGTCTGTCCGACACCCACTGCTAATAGTATAGGATCTGTGGCACCATTCTAGGTAGTAGCATCCTCATCATTTTTTCCTATCTTATTCGCCCCTTGTTTTCCAATATCTTAGCTACCATTATTGTCACTTATGTTAGTGATTTCCACCTTTAATTAAGGTAGTGTGTTTAGTAGGTCTTCCAATAATACTGGGACCATCGCCTGTAATATCTATTGTATGATGTTGGCTTCTGATGCTGACCATATGGGAGTACCATGCATTTGCCTCCATTCTTTCTCCATTGCTAGTTTTGTTTCCATTTCGGCTTCCTTCAATCTTTCTTTCTCTGTACGTGGATCAGGGTACATGGATTTTTCATCTGGGACCTTGTGATTTCCAAGACCTCCTCCTCGGATCCTATGATGTTTATTGTATTTACCCCCTTCCCCTTAGGTAAATCAACATCCTTGTGGCTACTAGGACCACACCATTTTCATAGCATACTTCCTCCACCTTGACCATTGCCTCTTTAACAATCTTACGCAAAGTGGCCCCACTCATTACATCTATAGCACTGTATCATGGAATTGTTGGGATTAATCTGAAGTAGTACTGGGAGGGGAGGGGTGAATCGGTACCTCTTAAATTTTTAACACTTTTCACCTTACTTCATTAGAAATCAATATTTATTGTATTACCGACCAAATATGATGTTCTTTCTTATAGATGTAATATTAATTCATAAAATCAATTGTATGCAACATTCATGAAAGTAATAGACACATAACACAAGATATGATATCGCAGAAAAATCCTGTTAGGAAGTAAAAATTGCGGTGGAAATGGAACCAACAAAAATTCACTATCTGTAGAATGGAAGGAAGCCGGTTAAGGCTTACAATTTGATCACTTCTAATGATCTACCCTATTAGGAGTATTAATGTGGAGACCTATTAGGATCTACTCTGTAAAGAGCTTTAGCAACACTGATGTAGTGTGCACTCGGTTAAGAGATTTACAATAGGATTGTTAAATCCACCTTCCTTGAAAGGATTTCTTAAGTGTACCCCACTTGTTAGAATGTGCACAATATGTATGACATGACTGTATGCAATCTATAATTTATGATTGGAGATCCATTAAATCTTACAATATATGAATATCACCTATAGTGATTGATTAATACCTTTTCCTGCTTGTCGGTAGCCTTGGTTCTTGTTTTTGAAAACTGATTTGATCTTTGTCTGTGTTGCTGAATGTATTCTCTTGTCTAAACCTTAGATTCTCTCAGTGGCTACAATAATCATCGAACAACATGTTCACAATTGATTGAGCATCTATTTATACAATTTCTTTGACCTATTTTAGAATCACACATTACAATGTTAACTATAGATCCAAGGTATACAACTTGACCTTGATCCTTTACTTTGCATGTTTTAAATCAGTTAAATTGATAAAAACAATAATAATTACATTGCTTTTCCCTCACATAATGGATTTAAAACAAATCAAGAATCTGAATATAAAACTTCAGTGATTTATCTGACGTGGAAGTGAGATCCACTTTTTGCGGGATGTAACTGACTCTCGGTGTCTGATTGTCGGTGTGAACTGAAAGTCTATCGGTGTTCCTTCTTTGAACTGATCATCGGGTTCCCTTGATTTTTTGCACTGCTGGTTACTCGTCGGTTTCCTTTATCTTTTCTGTCATCGGGTAACATTGAATAGTGTTGTTTCAGGATGCTTTGTACTTAGCAATATTGGTAACCTTGGCGTTGGGTAGTGTTGTGCCCTATCTTTCGGTGTAGTATAAACCGATGGTGTTTATCATGTTTTTCCTTGCATATAATAATGGAAAAATATAATGTCTTCAATCTCCCCCTTTGACATTAGTATCAAAAATTGATATGTACACAATACTAAAGTGTTTAGTATGTACACCATGTATATATCCTTGTCATTATATGACTCCCCCTAACTATATGCATCGGTATAGTATACGTATATGTACATGTATACTTGCCTTTGTACTATACATTCCCTTTTTTTGTTTTTTCCTCTTTCTAATGAATGACTGTACATATCATTTCCCCTTTTACTAACTCACTTGACTATACATATCATTTCCCCCTTTTTTGATAATCGTGACAAAAAAGTACAACTTATAAGTTGTCAAAAATGTGTAACTTACAGAGTGTCAAGGATGTGGGAGTGACTGTTCTTGACATCTTCCATCATTTTCTCCTATTTCTCTTTGAGGAGTTCTAGTTCCATGTGCTCTAGTTCAATCTTGGCATGCATATCATAAATGCTATCTAGGAAAAACATTTCTGGGGTGGCAATAAGTGTTCTTGCCTGTGTCATATGGTGTTACAATAATGTGAGAGTTGATAAGAGTTGAGCTTGAAGCTCATTCACCTCATATCTGAACTTTTTTTCTATAATCTGTATATCATGTCTCAGCTTCCTAGCTTTCTTGAGTTGGTCATTGTGCAATTTTATTGCATCTTCAGTGTTTGTGAGACCTTGTGCACTAGATTGAAGATCATCATCAATTTGTGCTATCTTGTCGGTATACTCCTTGATGAGTTTATCCAACGTGAATTTTTTTTGAATTAAGGCTATAGCTTCTAAAATTATAGGGTCTATAGTGCTCACCAGTTCAGATAGCTTCACCTACAGTGCCACTTCTTGGCTTATTTCCTCTGCTAACTTGAATTCATATTTATTCTCAAGTCTAGCTTCCATAGCCTTTTCAACATCTATATTTTGAGATGTGATACCATCAGTGAGAACCACTAATTGATCAAGCATGGGAGTTGTTTGATCAACATATATATCAGGTACAATTTGTTGAAGGATTCCTTTTGCAACTTCAAGTACCTTTGATTCCTTTGTGGCTTTTCTCAACTTATCCTAGATAGCTTTCCTTTCAAAAATTATAGCATACTTTGTCAACTCAGTAGGATCCAATGTTCTAGGATCACATACGGGAATCTCAATTATTTCATCTAGAGTGACTAGATTTTTGTTCTTTCTCTTCTTCTTCCTTGAGATTTGTGTAGAAGCAGATGTATGAACTACCATTGCTAGTTCATTTTTTTTCTCCAAGGCGCTTGGTGAAGGCTTTGTAGATGAGACTTTTTGTGCCTTCTGCTCGGGGTTCACCTATCAGTTTGGTGAAGACATCTCTTCATTAACCTTGGGTGTTTCAATAGATTTATCTTTTGTTTTATTTTGAGAATCATCTATCTTTTCTTCTTCACTCTTCTCCTTCTTTTCCTCTCCTTGTTTTTCTCCTTCTTTATTCTAATTAGTAGACTTGTCTTTCTGATCATCGATAGCAACTTGTTCTATAGTTGTATCTTTGGATTCATCTATTGTATCTTTTGTTTCTACATCACCCATGTCTTTGGGTATGCTTGTATCTACAGTAGACTCTTCTTGTTCTTCTAGAAAATTGATAGCCTTCATCAATACTGGCATATTTTTATGTGTGCCCACCTGTGCTGCATCTATTGTTGTGTCCTATTCATCAGTTTGATCTTGTTGAGCAGTGCCATCTTCATCCTTTTGAATTTGTTCTATAGGGTCCAGTCCTATTATGTTAATGATTGAAGTGTCTGGCCATGTCTCATCAACAACATCCATGTCATTATTTCCTGGTGTCTTCAATGCTTGTTTTTTTTCTTGATCCTTAAGAGATATGAATATTACATCATCATCCTTCTATGGATCCTTATCAGAATCATAGTGAGTGATATATTGAATGTCAAGATCATTCATGACTTTATCTAAGTCAATGGGCTCAATATCCTCCATTTTATCCAAAGCAATGTGCTCTGGACTTGTGTTTTCTTTATGCTCCTCTATATGAGGTGTCTTGGTGAGAAGTAATGGATTCTCACAGCTTGTTGATTCTGTAGGCAGATTAAGAATTTCTCTCCATTTAGCATCTGTCATGCTGTCAAGATCTAAGAACTTCCCCTATAGCACCTTGTAGGCTCTTATCTTTGCCACAAATTTATTTGAATGATTTTTCATCATTTCTTTTATCTCTTCCATTTTGGATTTGGGAGGCATGAGTGTCACAAGTATCCTCTCCCTTGCTTCATTTTCAAAGTTCAAAGCATAAGACCATCGTGCTAAAATTATGTCACTTAGCGGTTTGGGTATTTTGTTAGAAAATTCAATTGGTACATATTTGAATTTAACCATAGACCTGATTATTGCATCTTCTATTTTATTTTGGTCCTCGGGCTCCAATTTTTCCCATTGCCTGATTTTCCTATTAGTTATGGTACCTGTTGTAGCAATTGAATCAACAGTCTCATCAATTGTTCTAGGGGTTAAACTTTTCTTGTCTATTTCAGGCTCATCTTGTTTTAAATCTTCAATGTCAGCCTTGGTTCTGACCAGTCTTATCCTCCTTTTAGTAGGTTTTTGCTTCTCTATTTTTTTCTTCCTCTTGTAGGTCATCAATTGACCTTTCTTAAGAGGTGTTGTATCTTTCTTTGCAGTTTGGCTCATTTTCCTCTGAGCTGTTGCAGTCCTTGGTTTCTTGATTGGAGGTGGAGGCACATCAGACTCTGTGGATTCAGAAACTATTGCTTTCTTATCTTCCTCTTCACTGATGGTACCCTATTCGTCGGTGTCACTATTTGTTCTTTCTCCTCCTCATTTACCGACAACAACTTCTCAAGATTCTTCACCATCTTGTTTTTCTTGTTGACAGTCTTCTTGATGACTAGGCCCATTTTTATTTTAGACTTTGCCTCTTCATATTTGCCAAATATTTTTTACTTACTATCAAGTGGTTCATTCAACAGTGCATCAATTGCATTTGTTGCTTGATCTATTCTTATCACATAGTAAGGTGGTCGTAACCAGGCTATTCTTGGTACAACTGGTTTAATGTGAGTAAAATCTGAATCCACCATAAAAAATATCTCATCCCTATGCTTTTCAATTAATTGTTCAGGAATCCTTACTCTTTCCATCATATTTTCCTTGAAATCAAGGAAGTATTCAGTCATCACCGAACCAAAGTTATCACCTAGTGACTTGATAAGGTCACTTATTTGCAATGTGACTGGCTTGGTGGTGTCCCACTTCACTTTTCCAACTGAAGGAAAGTATTATTGAAAATAAAAGAATATACACATTATAGGTGGGCCAAACTTACATGTGTTTGTCTTGGCAGACCTGATTGTTGTCATATTTTCATCAAGTTGCTTCAGTAGGATCTCACATAGATCCATTTTGTATTCCCTTCATGACAATCTTGTAAGCTGTGCTTACTACTGTTGATGCTATGATGTTTATCCTCCTAGCTTGAAAGATCTTGTACCCTATGACACATATACCAAACCTTAGTTCCTTTTTGGTGATGGTGTTTACCTTAAGTCCTCGGTTATCCCATACAACATTGGTGAGTTTCTCAACTTGTGGTCGAGAGGGATGCTTGTGAGCCTTTGGTTTGTCGGTTATAGGGTAACCTGTTACAACATGTAATACATCCTTTGTAATTTTCTTGGGTTCGTCCAACCATAGCTTCTGATCGTGCATTCTGCTTAGTACCAACCTAATCCAGTCATTTTTGAAAACCCTCAGGAAATATAAGGCATTTTTTATCCCTTTTGCTTGTAATTTCTTGTGTTCTTCCTTTAGGTTCCCCTGATCATTACATAGCTTCTTATAAGCTTGATCTATCTCCAGATCACCTATCTCAATGATCTTGCAGTGAATATACAATCTAACGTCTTCTATCAGCAAAACCCTAGGTAAAATTTTTAAAAATAGCCCAGAATCATCGGGTTGCGAGGAAATCTCTGGGAATATCTTATATTTTAGTTCCACAGAAGTTATATTCTTGATTATATTAATGACATTCTTCTTTTCACTCTTCAATTTGGCTATTCTTGAAGTCATTGCCATTATTTTGAATTTAGGGATATTTCAAAAATAATAACAGAGTTCTTCGGTATGCTTGGTACTTACTTTGAACTGTGTAGTTTGTAAGTGAATGGTTTGGAGTGCATTGGATCGAGTCAAGGATGCTCTGCTAATTTCTCTCTTTTTTTCTCTATTTTTTCTCAGCTCTGTTTTCTCAATTCGCGTGTGAAAAATGAAGTGCTACCATTGAGTATTTATAGACTTTTTCCCTAAGTCTGTCATATATTCTCAACAACTTGTCGGGTCATGAAGATGGAGTTGATCAGGTAAAATCTCAAATAACATTCCCGGTGTTGACAGGATGCTCGAGATAGCGGTTAAGATTTTTTCTTTCACCGATGGATCTTAGTGTAGTGTCAAGACAACATTGTAACTTTGCTTCCTTACAATAGGTGTTGGTTTACATTAGCAACTTATCCTTTTTATGTGTTGACCGATGATTCTTGGTAAGTGTAGACAGCTCACCCTTTTATGTTCACCAATGATTTTTGGTATTTGTTTACCGATGGGGTTGTATTCTCAGAATTGTAACAAGTAACATAATATGCATCTTTATTCATGCAAATTTTGACTATCTATAAATTTGTATAGTGGAACTGATGCAAAATATGACTTGGTGTAGTGCAGTTCCATACCTACTTGTTCATCTTTTAGGTGGGGGTGGCGATGTCACCAGATCCATGGGATGAGATGTCACCTACTACATTGCTTGGTCTAATTTCCTCAATGGTTGAATCTTTCCTCCACATTTGCTTTCTCATTTTCTTGATGTCTTCAATGGTATTACCATTTTCAAAAGTGGTGGTTTCTATTATTTGGTCTCTGCAATCCTTGTTTAGATATCCAACCTTATGACACTGTAAACATGCCATTCTCGGGTTGGTCCAACCTCTAGACCTTTTGGTCCATGTTCTCATGTAGTTTGCAACAATGTGACCATATCTACCACATGCTGTGTAGTTTATCCATGGATTGTAATCCCAAACATATGAATTACCGACTCTACTCGATTTATATGCATTTTCTTTATTTTTTGGTTTCCATGCTTCAATTTTATTCTTCCTACATTCTAGAGATGTGTGCCCATGCATTTTGCAGGTGGGGCAATACTTGTCCATATAGGTTTCCTTCTTTGGTTCTTTCACCTTTGATTTACATTCATATGCTTTATGTCCTTTCTTGCTACAATTATAACAATGTCCTATGAATGTAAATGTGGATTTAGGAATACCTTTTTCTTTGCTCCTGCAGACATTTGAGGTGTGGCCTTTCTTTCCATAATGATTGCATGTCAGCTTCCTTGGTCTAGGATTGATGTAGGCATATTTTGGATTAGCTTCATTTGATGACTCTCCATGCTCGGTGTACCCTAGTACAGTGTTGGTGTTGGGTATTCTTTGTGCATTCAAGAATTAATCCATCCTTTTTTTACTCTCTTCAGCTCTCTTAATCATGTCATTATTCTATTTCTGAATTCTAACCTCATGCTTTAGTTTTTCATTCTCTTCTCTTAGGTCACCCATAATTTGTATTCTTTCAATGAGTTCCATATTCATTCTATTTTCTTCTTAACTCATAAGAATAATATGATTTGTTACCTCATGGTGATGCTCTATAAGTCTTTGTATCTCTGACTCCTTTTCTTGTAGATTTTATGTGATCTTTCTTCTATCATCAATAGCTAGTGTTATTTCTTGTTCAGCTTGCCTAGTATTGTTCATGACATCAATCATCCTTACCATCTGTGTCTCTTGACTGATTTGTAGAGATTTGACTTGTCCAGCCAGATGTAGATTGATTTCAGTTAGGCTTGTGATGATTTCTTCTGATGTATCTGATGCTTTTCTTGTATTTTATCCCGAAGACTCAAAGAAATATGGAATCTCTTCCTCATGATAATTTGTCTCATTACTGCGAGATGCCATATTCTTTCTTTCATCTATCAATTGTCTCATGTTGATTCTAGCTTCTTTACACTGTTCATAGAACATATGAATTTCAAGCTTTTTATTCTCAATATTTTTATCAAGTCTGTACTTCTCCATTGTATGATCTTTTCTCTTAAGCCTTTAAGCTTTCCAAGAAGAGACTTGTACACACAAAATAGTGCACTTCTATGAATCCTTACATGCAAGGAAACTCAAGAATGAGCCCTCACAAATCGATCCATAGCTCTCTATGCATGGAGTTGCAAGATTTTTAAAAATTGCTCTCAG
>MU227811.1:1017828-1046010 GCA_018584345.1 Thuja plicata | reverse complement strand
TTGATTATGATTTGATCAAGGAAATTGATATTGTTGATATTTGAAAATATTGATTCAGGGATTTGATAAATTGATAAAATAATAAAATGGGGCCCAAAGTCTAGGCGACCATTTTAGGGTGCATACAAGACTTAGCTCTGATACCAATTGTTGGGATTAATGGGAAGTAGTACTGAGAGGGGAGAGGTGAATCAGTACCTATAAATTTTTTTAACACTTTTCACCTTACTTCATTAGCAATCAATCTTTATTGTATTACCAACCAAATTTGATGTTATTTCTTATGCATGTAATATTAATTCATAAACTCAATTGTATGTAAAATTCATAGAAACATTTATGAAAGTAATAGACACATAACATAAGATATGATATTGCAGAAAACTCCTGTTAGGAAGTGAAAACTGCGGTGGGGATGGCACCCCACAAAACTTCACTATCTGTAGAATGGAAGGGAGCCGATTAAGGCTTACAATTTGATCACTTCTGATGATCTACCCTATTAGGAGTATTAATGTGGAGACCTGTTAGGATCTACACTGTTAAGATCTTTAGCAACACTGATGTAGTGTGCACTCGGTTAAGAGATTTACAATAGGATTGTTAAATCCACCTTCCTTGAAAGGATTTCTTAAGTGTACCCCACTTGTTAGAATGTGTACAATATGTATGATCTAACTGTATGCAATCTATATTTTCTAATTACAGATTCATTAAAGCTTATAGTATATGAATATCACCTATAGTGATTGATTAATACCTTTTCCTGCTTGTCGGTAGCCTTGGTTCTTGTTTTTGAAAACTGATTTGATCTTTGTCTATGTTGCTGAATGTATTATCTTATCTGAACCTTAGATGCTCTTAGTGGCTACAATGATCATCAAACAACATGTTCACAATTGATTTAGCATCTATTTATACAAGTTATTTGACCTATTTTAGAATCACACATTACAATGTTAACTCTAGATCCAAGGTCTACAACTTGACCTTGATCCTTTAGTTTGCATGTTTTAAATCAGTTAAACTGATAAAAAAAATAGTAATTACATTGATTTTCCCTCATGTAATGGATTTAAAACAAATCAAGAAGATAAATATAAAACTTCAGTGATTTATCTGACGTGGAAGTGAGATCCATGTTTTGCAGGATGTAATTGACTCTCGTTATCTGATTATCGGTATGAACTGAAAGTCTGTCAGTGTTCCTTCTTTGAAGTAATCATTGGGTTCCCTTGATCTATTGCACTATTGGTTACTCGTTGGGTTCCTTTGTCTTTTCTGTCATCGGGCAACACTGAATAGTGTTGCGTTGGGATGCTTAGTACTTAGCAATATTGGTAACCTTGGCGTCAGGTAGTGTTGTGCCCTGTCTATCGGTGTAGTATAAACCGATGGTGTTTATCATGTTTTTCCTTGCATATACTAATGGAAAACTATAACGTCTTCAGGAATTCCCCTTCACATTGTACTATATGTGGCTTCTTGGTATGTTATTGATGCTATTGTTATTACTTCCTCATTTGTTGCTACTGTAACCTCACAGTGAGGCATTTTGTGTTTCTTGGAGGTGTGATAAGCGGAGTTGATTGTTCCCCTTGAGTAAAGAGAAATTGAGCATTCCTTGCCTTTAGATTTTATGGGAACTCCTTGATGGATTGCACTAGTACCTAAGAGATGTCATAAAATTCCTTCTTTGGACATTTAGTTCTGGTATGGCCTTCCAAATTATAGTCTATACAACAAAGTTCCTTGCCATCTTTTGTCTCCTCCTTTCAAGACCTGATTTCCTTCATCATTCTCATCATGTCTTTTTGTAGTGCCTGTATAGGTTTGGATTCTCCCTCACTATCCCCATTCATGCTATTGTCATCACTCATCTTCTTCTTACCTTTGGATGTCTTATTTTCACTTTCAATATCCATCACATGGTTGTAGGCATCGATGTACAAGGATGGTGACACCACTTGCATCTTACTTCTTAGGGATGGAGTTAGTCCCTCAATGAACCATCATTTTTTTAGACCATGTATTGGCTGGTTGTTGAGTTTACCAATGAGTTCCTTTAGCCTATGATGGTAATCTCATACTCTTTCATTTTTTCCCTATCGTGTATTGTAAATTTCTGCCACTAGTTCATCATCATCATGGAGCAATCTAAACTCCTCCTGTAATGTTTTTTTCAGGTCATCCCAAGTCACCTTTCCCCTTGCTGGTAGGTATGTATACCAATCAATTGCAATCCCTCATAGGGTGGTAGGAAAATCCTTCAACTAGTATTCATGGTCATCCTAGCTATTTGCTTCCCATATCATTACACATGTTTTACAGTGGCAGGCCAGATCCTCTGATCTGTCCACACTAAACTTGGGTACTTTCTATTTCTTTGGGGGGTTTTCTATTTTCTACGTATGGTAGGAACCATGCACATTATTAGATGTCGGTGGGTTGGTTCCTCCTTCGCGTTCCTATGTGTCTTCTGCACTACTGGATATGCACGAGTATTCTACCCCTCAACCTCTTTTGTTCATGTCTTGGTTGCCTCCTTTGTAGTGGAACCAGTACACTCTTCTCCCCGAAGTCTCTGGTTCTATTCTCCCTTCTCTTGATCCCTCGAAGATAACAAGATTTTCGATGCCCCACAAGGTACTCTCAAATAAATCCTCTACCTCCCCTTTGAGATTTCTATCTTGGATATTGTCCTCTTCGGAATGTATGGATGGTTTAGTTGGTACCAAGTCAACACCTTCCCAAATATCAGTGTCAGATCCTTTGTGCACCCAAGAATTTCTCAAGATTGGTTGTTGTAGTTGTTGGCATCTCTCATCTTTCTCTTGGATACACAGAGACCTCCGTATGATATTTTGGTTTCCTTCTTTCCTTCTGTCTCTGCCTTTGTGCATTTCCTTCTATACGTGTTTGGTGAGTTGGGCATTAATTTTCATAGTTAACAATCTCAGAAGACTACCCAGAAGATCATACATAAGACCACTCACCATGAGTTTGATGTGTAATGTACCAACCAAGACCACTCTCTCCTGAGCCTCTCACTGTATGTACTCGTCAAACGACATGTCTCACGTGTGAACCAATTTATGTGTTAACTTGTATTTCTCTGGTTACTTCAGTGTTTTCTTCTCCATCACTATCAGTTACCAGAGCTTTTTGGTTGAAAGTACAACCCATTATGTTTCCATCTCGCTAAGCCTACTTCCCTCAACTGCTAGGTTTGAACTTTAGGCAACGATGCCAAAATGTTAGATGCCTAACTGGAGATAGATTGTAAAAAATATATAGATTTAACAAGATTGCATAATACCAGAGAAAAATGGAATACAAAAATAACATGAATAACATAGAATAACATTATACCATAAATGATAGAATGATATATCTTTCATAGCATAATAGTTCTAACATTAACACCCCTTCACTTGGTCCAGACTCCCTACAAATAGACGTGACATGGTTGGTTAAGTCTCGAACCGTCACCAACTGACAACACAACTGACACCCTTTTAGAACAATGTTTCATTTTATTAACCAGAACAAAGTCTTATTTAACTATTCTTGGCACAATTGCCACCTACATTCATCAATGTTGTTTCAAATCAATCTTATCAACTAGTTTCAGACCAATCAATTCGAGCGCATTGTCAAAGTTCACCGATGCCTTTTCATCATCAAGCTGATCCAATTCAATTCAATACCATTGTCAAAGTTCATCGATGCTATTTCAGATCATCATCATCATCAATCATTTTATCATTATGTGAAGGCATTTTCAATGATAATCAACACCTCATCATTTCCTAAACCATTTCAAAACCATTAGAATTGTTCCTAATCCTCATCAAAATCATCAAATTTGATTCAACTTTTTATCATTGTCATCATTTTGGTCAATGATTCACTAATTTTTCCTCTTGGGATAAATAACTCATAATTTATCCTTATGTCCTAATCATTTCTCCCTTTCCTATGTCTCCCAAAACTAATTAATTGGTCACATTTTTTGAATTATGGGATTTCCTAAATTCTTAATTTCTAATTTGGAGGGAATAATCAGTTTTTAAAATTCAAAAATTCTAAGTCTTACGCCTTCCCCCTAATTGTGCTTCATATCCTATAATAATGCTTCATGATTTCTTACATATTTCCCTTCTCATTTTCTCCCCTAATTGTTCTTCTATTTCCTATTAATTTGCCTCCATCTTTCCCTTCCACATTTCCCTCAAATTATGCATTGATTTATAAATTCCCTTTTGTGCATTTAATTTTTCATAATTATGACAATCGTCTAATTTGCACACCTAATTGCCATTTTTGCAAGTTGGTTCTCTCATCCTATAAATTGAGATTTATTTTCTCAATCAAAATAACCACTCTCCTAGTATTCTCATGCTATGACTTTTCTTTCAAGTTTTTAGTGCCTTTTAGTCATTGTCAAAGAGAAACATCAATTCACTTCAATGGAGAAGAAAGGAGAACATTGGAGCTACATTTGAAGGGGTTTTTAGAGTTTATTTTCTTTGTTTTTATACTAATGGTAGATTAGATTAGGTTTGCATGATGTTTTTAGGTTTTTTGATTGCCTCTATTATGAATTATAACCTTTTTTATGGTCCTACATTTGGTGAACCTGATGTGAAACATGATAACTAACAAATTTTGGGTGTTTTTGATGTGTTTACAAGCCCTGGAACAAAGTTGTGCACTTGGTTTTTGATTATGAACACTTGGTTGGGTTTCCTATGCACTTGGCTCTTTGTTATGTGCACTTGGTACCCAGAGTTGCACAGTTGTTCATGATTGTTGCACAATTGGTCATGATAACTACGCACTTTATGTTTTGTATGGCTATGTTAGGGTTTAGGGTTTATATCTACATTTTAATGTTTCCTACTTTCATTTTTCTCTATTTTAAGGCTAAAATGAACCGTAAAAGGCCTAAATGAACCATAATTTGGTCAATTAATCTCATATTTGAATTTGGGTACCTAAAAATAACTTCACATTTTGTTTGGTGCTTTTAAAATGAATCTCAAATAATTAGGGTTTCAATTTCAAACTCATCATTTCAAGTTGCTTTCAAATCAATTCAAGTGCATACATAGTCTAGTTAGGGGTTACAAATTGAGCTAAATCCACTCTAAATAATTTTAGATGATGGTTAAAATGAACCCTAATATCACACATAGATAGCTATAAGTTATTTTTTTTTCAAAATCATCAAATTGTACAAGTTATGAGTCAATTCTGTTGTTTGATTAGGGTTCTCCGCACTTGGTCACACTTTCTACATAGTTGGTTAGGGTTTTTGCACAATTGGTTTATATTTTTTCATAGTTGGTAAATTTGGTCATTTTGATGCTGTGTTATGAGTTTTTTCATTTCTAATTATGCTTCTGCACTTGATATACATAATTTATTTGTTATTGATGATCTGTGAAACATTTCGGCAATTCTGGGATGAATAATTAATGATAAAATACTAATGTGTTTTATGTGGGATGCTTGACTAAGACCTTGTGTGTCTTCCTAAACTTTCATGTCTGCTTTTAGTAGTTAGCAAACATTTCAATTTTTTGCATTAAAATGAAAATATTTTCTTATGTATTTGAAGTTATTTTAGATTATTATTCTAAGGTTGACTGAACGTATACTTTCCTCTCGCCTTCACTAATCATTGGTGAAGAGAAATTCATTCAGTATTTTAGAGGGCCTGCCTCCCGAGTGCTTTAGCATAGCCAGTGAGAGGGAATGACCCAAGTGGGAACAAGGCAAAGCCAGCCTCTTCCAACCCACTATAATCAAATACCTCCTTGAAATCAAAATTTTGGAGGCCTAAGATTGCTTGCGACTAGTATTCATGGGACTATAGGTTTAAATAGCACTTGCACTACCACGTTACGTTGTATGATTCACAAGTTACCTTCAAAATATATGCCTTGACTAAACACCATTTTTGTAGTGGCCCAAATAAACCCTTCTATTCTCTGACGTAGGGGAAACCCAGAAGACATCCCACACTTTGATGACTCTTAGTAGAGATAATGGTCCCTTGGGAAGTGATGACCCTTTTGTTGGGATTAATGGGAAGTATGTACTGAGAGGGGAGGGGCGAATCAATACCTCTAAATTTTTTTGTATCCTTTAATCAATTAACATTTGTAATCAATTATATATCCATTCAATCTGATTTATACTATCTTGATGTGAGTTATATCAATTCATAACATTAACATACGTGTGAACATTCATAGAAATATTCATGAAATTAATTTGACACATAACACAATATATGACATCACAAAAAAGTCTTGTGAAGAAGTAAAAATTGCAGTGGGGATGGCACCCACAAAATCTTCACTATCTGCAGATTGGAAGGGGCCGGTTAAGGCTTACATTTTTGATCACTTCTGATGATCTACCCTGTTAATATTATCAGTGGAGACCTGTTAAAGTCTACTATGTTAAGAGCTTTAGCAACACTATTGAGTGTGCACTCGGTTAAGAGATTTGTTGTTGGACTGTTAAATCCACCTTCCTTGAAAGGATTTTTACACTTTGCTCCACTTGCTAGAATGATTGAAAATTATGAATTGACCTGGTAAATGAAATCTCCTATTTCTGATATAGATCCAATTTAGTTTACATGAAAAATATTATCACCTAATTGTGATTAAATAACACCTCTGATTATATGCTTTGTTCTTGGTTCTGATAACCAGATTCACCTTTTGCTGTTCCTGTTCTTGAAACTCTCAATCTGATCCATAGATGTGCTCGTTGGCTTCATTCATCTTCTCCTCTCTCTTCACATCAATAATAATTAATGATTACATCATCTATTTATAGATGTATTGACTTCATCAAGTTTTGACAAAAACAATGTTAACTCTAAGATCAGGTTTACAACTTATACCTAGATCTCCTAGTCTATGTATTTTAAAAAGTTAGACTGATTAAAGCACTTACATTCATGTAAATTTTCCCTTAAGAAATGGATTTAAAAACAAATGAATATCCTATAAATATAATACACTTTCTTTATCTGACGTGGAAGTTAGATCCACTTTTTGCGGGCTGCAACTAACTTTCGGTTCTGTCTGTCGATCATGCATGACTGTCCTTTAGTTTTGTTCTGTCGGTTGCACTATAACTGTCTTGTCAGTCTGCATTATATCTTGCATGTCGAGTTTCTTTGTTGGGTTCCACTTTATCTTTCTTTCTTTCAATTTTGGTTTACACACTAAGTTGTGTCATTGGTTCACTTTGCACTTAGTCATCTTCAGTGATCTCTTAATATCTGATCTTCGGTTTGCTCATCCCTGTCTTTTGGTGTATGCTTACTGAAAGTGTTTTTTGCATACTAATGGAAAATTAATGTCATCAATCTCCCCCTTTGACATTAGTATCAAAAGCTGATATGTGCAAAATACTAACAAAATGTTAAGTATATACAACATATATAATCCTTAGTCATTTAATGACTCCCCCTATGTATATGCCGATATAACTATACATATGATGTCTTTACTTATCATATAATTTTCCCATATGAATATAAATATACATATCTACCATTTTCCCATCTAAATGAATGAATACATATCATTTTCTCTTTTTGTATTTTGTACTCATATCATTTTCCCCCTTTTTTGATATTAAGGGCAAAGGTTTTTACCTTTAGAGCTTATCAATAATGTTGGAGTGTGAAGACATCATATCTTCCATCATTTTCTCCCATTGTTCTTTGAGGTTCCCTAGAGCCATGTGCTCGAGTGTGATCTTTGAATGCATATCATAGATGTTATCTTCTATAGACATCTCTGGGGTTGCTATCAGTTTCCTTGCTAAACTGATGTGCTGTTGGAGTAGTGTAAGATTTGGTAGAGGTTGAGCTTGGAGCTCAGTTACTTCTTCCCTAAAGTGTGTTTTTGCCTCCCATAGTTCCTTCCTTAACCTTTTTATCTTAATTATTTTCTCATAATGCAGCTTAACTGCATTGTCTCCATCGGTGGTTAAGCTTTGTGCACTGTTTGCTAGATCTATATCCAGCTTTGCAATATTGTCACTATTCTCCTTAGTGAACTTTTATATTGTGTTCAAATTTTGAATCAAGGTTATAGATTCAGATATAATTGGATCTAATTCAGTGATGAATTATGATAGCTTTACCTTATTTACCACCACTTCTTGGCTGATGTTCTCAATGATCTTTTTTTGGTACTTTATCTCAGCTCTCTCCTATATTGCCATCTCAGCATCAATATTCTGAGTTGTGATTGCATCGGTTAGAGTACCTAATTGATCTAGAATGGGCTTGTTCTGATCAATATCAACATTGGGTACAATTTGATATAAAATGTCCCGTGTTGTCTCTAGTACCATGGAGTCCCTATGCTGTTTCTTCAGCTTCTCTTGTAATGCCTTTCTTTGGCATATTTCTCCATATTCTTGTAATGCTTCAAATTCAAGTGTAGATGGGTCACACTTTGGTATTTCTATAAGTTCACCCAATGTGACCTCTAACATTTTCTTCTTTGATTTCTTCTTCTTCTTCTGTGAATCACTATAATGTAAAACCATTTCCAATTTATCGGCCTTCTCTATTGTGCTTGATGAAGTGACCTATTGTGCTTCTTTTTTTCTGCTTGGCATCAGTTTTATCTTGTCAGGTGTCAGTAGACATCTCCAAATTCACCTTAACATCATCGATAGCACACTTTTCAATTTCCTCAGGAGTAGCATCTTTAGGTTTTTCTCCTTCATTGGTGTCCTTAGCTTCATCATTTTTGGTTTTTCATTCTTGGCTTATGTATCTGCATCCTTTTCTTTATCTCCTCCAGTAATTACCTTATTAGTATTGGTTACATTTTGAGTATCTCTGATGTATTGCTGACCATGGGTGTTGTCTTTATTTTCTTCTTCCCTTGCATTCTTGGGAGTGTCCTTTTCTGGTGAATTGCTTGATTCTTGCAGGATATTGATGGCTTGTATCAATATTGGCATGTTACCTTGAATATTCACTTGTGCAGTGTCAACTGTTGTGTCCTGCTCATCGATTTTGTCCTTTGCAATAGTGACATATTCATCTTTATTCACTTCCTCTATGGTTCATCAGTAATGTCTATGGCATTAGTATCCATAACTTTTTCATTTGTGGTATCTGGCCATGATTCATCTACAACATCTGCAGTCTTGTTGCCGGTTGTATCACCCTCTTCCTTGTCTAACTCAATAGATGTATCATCTTGAGTTGCCTTGTCAAAATCTTGTTGAAGGTCTTTGTCAGGGCTTACCTCCTCAGTAGGTCTATTCATTATCTTACACCATTTCTTATGGCTATCCTTCTCAAGCTCTATAAGCTTTCCTTCAAGAAATTTGTATACTCTCAGCTTCGGTGAGAAATCCTTTTTGTACTTCTCCATCATTTCATCTATTTCTACCTTCTTTGATTCAGGTGGCATTAGAGAAACTAGTACTCTTTCTCTTATTTATTTCTTATTCTTCAAAGAAAATGTCCAATGGGAGTATAATCTATTAAAGAGTTCCCTTGGTACATAATTGCCTTCAAACTAAATTGGTACACATTTAAACTTGTACATTTTAGCTATGATGGCATCCTCTACTTTAATTTGATCTTCTGGATCTAACTTCAAATATCTTCTAATCTTTGAATCTGATATAGATCCAGAGTTTGCAATAGATTTGCATATGTCATCAATAGATTTAGGAGGTGTTACCTTGGCACTTTTTTCTTCTGCAGCTGCATCCTTCTCGGTGTCTTCTATATCCTCTCGGGTTCTTATGAATTTCCTTCCTCTTTTTTTTTTCCCTCTCTTCGGTGTGGCAGCTTTCCTTTTGTATGTCCTCACCTTTCCTTTCTTTAGAGGTGAAGGAGTAGAATCCTTTGATGTTTGGCTTCTAGTCCTAGAAGAAGCTATTGTCCTTGGATTTTTAGTTGGTGGAGGAGGTGGTGAATCTGACTCTATTTCCTTGGAGTCATCTTTTCCTTCATCTTTATCGACAGATAACTGTTCTTCGGTTTCTTCCTCCTTTTCAACTTCTTCATCCTATTCATCTTCTTCCTTGGTTGTTGACAATATCATTTTGAGATTATTCACCATATTTTATTTCTTCCTTACAATTTTCTTAACAACTAGGCTAGATTTTATTCTTGTCTTGGCCTCTTCATATGTTCCAAATTTTGACTTTTTCTTATCCAATGGTTCATTGATCAAGACATCAATTACCTTAGTTGCAAGATCAATGTTTATCTCATACCCTAATGGTTGCAACCATGTTGTCCTCGGTAGAACATGCTTAATGTATGTATTGTTAGTATCAACCATGAAGCATATCTCATCCTTATAATTTTCAATGAGTTACTCAGGGATTCTTACCCTCTTTTGCATTTGGTCTTTGAATACATTGAAGTATTCATCCATGACTGTCTCAAAGTTATCTCCCAGTGTGGCTATGTGCTCACTGATTTGCATGGTGGCCGGTTTGGTGTTGTCCCATTTAACATCTCCTACTGATGGGAATGTTTCTTGAAAATAAAAGAAGACACACATTATTAGTGAGCCAAACTTACAAGTGTTTGAATTTTCATTCCTGATAGTTTTTAAGTTGTCCTTCAATTGATATAGGAGTAGTTCAGATAAATATAATTGTGTTCCCTTATTCATAATTTTGAAGGCTATGTCTACTGTACCTGATGCTATGCTATTCAATATTCTTACTTGGAAGAACTTTTATCTTAGAACACATGCACCGAACTTGATCTCATCATCGGTTATTGTTGTAACTTTTATTCCTCTACCATCCCATTTGGATCCTATCATCTTCTCGGTCTCAAACTTTGGTTGATGATTTAGTTCCTTAAATTTCTTAGTTATGGGGTAACCGGTGACCACATGGATTACATCTCGGGTTATTACCTTCGGTTCATGAAGCCATAGCTTGTTATGCATTTGGCTTAGCACTAACTGAATCCATTCAGTTTTGAAAACCTTCATAAACATTAGGGCATTGGTGAGCCCTTTTACTTCAATGTGCTTGTGTTTGTCTTTCAGTGTTCCATCATCATTGCATAGCTTCTTATAAGCTTCTTCAACCTCTAAAGTTCCTATCTCTGCAATCTTGTAGTGTATGAAAGATCAAACATCTTCCATGAGTAAAACCCTAGCTGGTATGCTTGAAAATGCTCCAACATCATCGGGATGTCATGCAACCTTAGGATGGATCTTGTAGTTAGGTTCCTCACATGTCAAATTCTTGATGAGTTTGAACTCATCCTTCTTTGCATTCTTGGATTTCATGGTTCGAGATGTCGAGGCCATTTTTAGATATTTAGGGATTTCTGTGTAATGCGTAAAAATAGAGTTTTCGGTCTTGTAAAAATTACTATTTACTCTTGCAATGATTCTTGATTTTCTTTGGAGTGCTGTGTGTCGAGTCGAGGTTGCTCTGTAAGTTAGTTTCTTTCTACTCAAAAATTGCCTTAGTTGCTCTGCTCTAGTTGTCATGATAAATGAGTTGTTCCGTTGCCCTATTTATAGGTGTTGCCCTAAAATGCATGCCATAAATGCTTACCAACTCCTTGATGTATGAAGACAAAGTTCAACAGTGAAGACTTCACTTTCCTTTGGTGACACTCATAACATTTTGGAGCAGTCGTTATTCCATTTACTTTTATCGACAGGTTTCGGTGTCTCTAACAACTTGTTCATTTTCTTGTTTACCGATGAGGCTTAATTTATACTTAACAACTTTTCTTTTAACCGATGCTTCTTAGTAAGTGTAGGCATTCTTTGCATTGAGTGTATACCGATGGGTTTCGGTATATATGCCTGAAAGATTAGTTAACACAGATTTTAACAAGTAATACCATGATGCATCTTTCTTATACTAATTTGGCATTATATCAACATATATTATGGAACTGATGTAAAATAATAGATTGGGGTAATGCAGATCCATACTTACTTGTTCTTCTTAGGTGGGGGTGGTGGTGTCATCAGATCCATTGGATAGGGTTTCAGCATTTGCATTGCTTTTTCCAGCTTCATCATTGCTTGAAAATTTTCTCCACATTTTGTATCTATCTCTCCACATGTCTTCAATGGTGTTTCCTTTGGGATATGTGCTTGCCTCTGTCATTCAATATCTGTAGTATTTCTTGAGATGACCAACTCTATGACAGTGTAAGCATGCCATTCTAGGGTTAGACCAGCCTCTAGACTTTCTAGTCCACTGTCTCATATAGTTTGCATCAATGTGACCATATCTTCCACATGCCGTACAATTTGTCCAAGTATTGTAGTCCCATACATACTGATTACCAACTCTCTTTGGTTGATATGGAGTTTCTTAACCTTTAGGCTTCCATGCTTTCCTTTTCTTTTTCTAGCATTCAAGAGTTGTGTTCCCATTCATTTTGCATGTAGGATAGTACTTGTCCATGTAGGTTTCCTTCTTTGGTTGTTTCATCTCAGACTTACATTCATATGCTTTATGTCTTTTCTTGTTACATTTATAACAGAATCCTATGAATGAAGATGTAGATTTAGGAATACCTTTCTTTTTGCCTCTGCATACATTTGATGTAGGGCCTTTCTTTCCACAATGATTTCATGTAAGCTTTCTTGGTCTTGAATTTGTATAAAAATTCTTTGGATCAGTTTGATTTGATGATTCTCCATTCTTGGTAAAACCTAGACTAGTATTGTTGTTGACTCTTCATTGTCCTTCAAGAAAATCATCCATTATTTTATTGCTTTCTTCAAATTTATTGATAATTTCATTAGGCTGTTGCTGAATTCTTATTTCATCTTTCAAATTTTCATTCTCATCCCTCAGTTCACCGATAGCTTCTATTCTTTCAATGAGTTCAACATTTAATCTGTTTGCCTCTTGACTCATAAGAATAATCTGATTTGTAATCTCATGGTGATGCTCTGTAAGTCTTTGTATTTCAGACTCTTTTTCTTGTAGCTTTTCTGTGATCTTTCTTCTATCATTAATAGCTAGTGTTCTTTCTTGCTCAGCCTTTCTAGCATTGTTCATGACATGAATCATCCTAACCATCTATATCTCTTGACCGATTTTTTAGAGATTTAACTTGTCCAGCCAGATGTAGATTGATTTTAGTTAGGCTTATGATGCTTTCTCCTGATTTATCTGATGCTTTGCTTGTAGTTGATCCTGAAGACTCAAATAAATCTGGTATCTCTTCCTCATGATAATTTGTCTCATTGCAGCGAGATGCCATATTCTTTCTTTCATCTAGCAGTTGTCTCATACTAATTCTAGCTTCTTTGTACTGTTCATAGAACATCTAAATTTCAAGCTTTTTATTCTCAATATTTTTATCAAGTCTGTACTTCTCCACTGTATGATATTTTCTCTTAATCCTTTAAGATTTCCAAGAAGAGACTTAGCTCTGATACCAATTATTGGGATTAATGGGAAGTATGTACTGAGAGGGGAGGGGTGAATCAATACCTCTAAAACTTTTTGTATCCTTTAATCAATTAGCCTTTGTAATCAATTGTATACCCATTCAATCTGATTTATACTATCTTGATGTGAGTTATATCAGTTCATAACATTAACATACATGTGAACATTCATAGAAACATTCATGAAAGTAATTTGATACATAACACAAGATATGATATCGCAGAAAACTCCCGTGAGGAAGTAAAAACTATGGTGGGGATGGCACCCACAAAATATTCACTATTTGCAGATTGGAAGGGGCCAGTTAAGGCTTACAATTTTGATCGATTATGATGATATACCTTGTTAAGAGTATTAGTGGAGACTTGTTAACGTCTAATCTATTAATATTTTTAGCAACACTGTTGAGTCTGCACTCGGTTAAGAGATTTTTTGTTGGACTATTAAATCCACCTTCCTTGAAAGGTTTTTTACACTTTGCTCCACTTTTTAGAATGATATAAAATTACAAATTGACCTGGTAAATGAAATCTCCTATTGCTGATACAGATCCAATTTAGTTTACATGAAAAATATTATCACCTAATTGTGATTGAATAATACCTCTGATTCTCGGTATGCTCTGTTCTTGGTTCTGATAACCAGATTCACCTTTTGTTGTTCTTGTTCTTGAAACTCTCAATTTGATCCATAGATGTTCTCGTTGGCTTCATTTATCTTCTCCTCTCTCTTCAAATCAATAATAATGAATGATTGCATCATCTATTTATATATGGATTGACTTCATCAAGTTTCAATAAAAACAATGTTAACTCTAAGATCAGGTTTACAACTTATACCTAGATCTCCTAGTCTATGTGTTTTAAATAGTTAAATTGATTAAAGCACTTACATTCATGTAACTTGTCCCTAAAGAAATGGATTTAAAAACAAATGAATATCCTATAGATAGAATACACTTTCTTTATCTGACGTGGAAGTTAGATCCACTTTTTGTGGGCTGCAACTGAATTTTGGTTCTGTCTGTCGGTCATGCTTGACTGTCCTTTGGTTTTGTTCTGTCGGTTGCACTATAATTGTCTTGTCATTCTGCAATGTATCTTGCATGTCGGGTTCCTTTTTCGGGTTCCACTTTATCTTTTTGTCTTTCAATTTCAATTTACACACTAAGTTGTGTTGTCAGTTCACTTTGCACTTAGTCATCTTCGGTGATCTCTTAATATATGATCTTCAGTTTGCTCAGTCCTGTCTTTCGGTGTATGCTTACCGAAAGTGTTGTTTGCATACTAATGGAAAATTAATATCATCACCTTTGGATTAAAATCTTGGTGTGTTTGAGAAGTGAGTGCATTGTAAGGAGGAGGCCATTCCTCCAAGATTATAGGTTGTCCACTCTGAGTAAGTGTGACTGAAATTGTTCTAGTGGTAATTCAATGAATATTGTCCTTGCCAACCTAGGTTGTGGTGTGCATGTTTATTTTTACACCAGCCATTTTGTTTGGTGTGTCTTTTTTGAGTGTTTCAACTTTAAATAAAAATTTCAAAACACTATTATGCATTCATAATAACAGATGCAAATCTCATTCAAAACATTCCTAAACACTTTGATTTGTCACAAACAGCTTGTCTTAAAACTTTGTGAACATATGGAATCTCAAAATATTCACCTTGGAGCCTTGTGGCATGCGTAGTAGTGCTCATTTTTTATTCATATCATAGTCCCTTTGTGACCTTTTCATGCATTGCATTAGTCCCTTTGCATTTGAAATTTCAATATTTGGCATTAGTCTTCATTATTATTCCTCATTATAGTCCTTTTTTCATAAGTGCTCATCCAGGTTCCTTTCAAAAAACTTTGCAAAATCCCCCAAAAATCAAAATCTTAGAGTCTTTCCTTGTGTTATTGAAAACAAGATCTTGACTTGGTCCCTTTGTCCATTTATCCTAATTGTCCCTCTATCATTTGGTCAAATTATATCATTGTCATGGTGGATTTTACCTAGTCCCTTTTATCCACTTATCTTTTTCCCTTTGATCATTTTTATGTCAAGGTCCTTATTCAATTTCATAAGGTTATGCTCTTAGATTTTCATTTTACAAATATTTTCAAAGTAAAAATTCCCAAAAACACAAAATCTTAAAAATCCAAAACAAGCAAAAATTATTTGCATTTGAATATCCCCTAAGTTGCACATCATTTCAAAAAAAATTCTTTTCATACCTTAGGTTGCATTCTCATTCGAAAGTCTCTTCAAAAGCCAAAAATCTTGCACTTGCATATAGACATCATGCTAGTTTTTACAAGGTCCGAAGAATCTAAAGACAACAAGATACTTATCAACCTATGTTCACATCAAAAGGAGAATCATAACCACCATTTGATCCAAGACAAGGTGTAACATTTCAAACCCAACAAAGCGGTCTAATCAACATGCAATCCCCAAGTGAGATAACCCAAAAATTTCATGACCCAAGACATGTCACATTTTTTCAATTTCCTTCCGGTGTGAGACAAATAAATGACCTATGTAACATGGGGTACCCCTCAAACACTTCACCAAGTTATGGCATGATCAATGGGGGCCTCCATCGAACTTTGAACCAATCTTTGTACCTATGCAACCAGGACATGGTAGTGTTCCATCAACATCTCAAGAGGAAAACCTAGCAACATTTGAATTTGATCACCCCCATAAAACATCTTTGCAAAAAGGATCGAACTCTAACATGGAACTAGGATTTTTTAATGATCAACCTAATATACCATGACAAGTTGAACAAGAACCTAATGACTCATCAAGCACTTCTTCAGATTTTGAAGGTTAACAAGCGAGTCACATTTCACTTAAGGATTTACCTAAAGAGAAAATTGATTAAGCTATTAACAATAAGAGAATTCAAAAGACATTGGAATACATCATGAGTAAAGATCTGAAATAATATCTCAAAGTGTTAAATAAATCGAATCCTCAATTGTTATTGGAAGATCAAAATCAAACACAATCTACTTTGGAAGAAAATCAACCTTTATTACTTTTAGACAAAGAAAAAGGGGAAAAATCTTGGATGAACCAACTGCAAAGGTATCACAAAGGAGACCATGAAAGGAATTAAACATTGAAGTTCCTCTAATGGAAACATTTTCACTACTAATTAATCCCTTACTTAACACAACATCGTGCTACTTCCTCAAGGAACAGTCGATACTAATAATGTTTCCAAAGCATATCATCAAAGGACAATGAGATTTGATTTCAAGAAACAAACACAAGTAAATAAAAATGAACTACCAAAGGATCCATTTACATTTTCTTTGGGAATTCCACATATACCCTCTTTGGAAGAAAAAAAACAAAGTGGTCCTTTATTGTTAGCATATTCAACAATGCAAGAGAAGACTTCAACCACAACAACATCTAAAGGACCAATTGAAGGCACACCAAGGGTATCTATGGTAAAAATGACATATGCATCTTGTGTGACCACTAAAATTATACCAAGTGCACCACTTGAGCCAAATAAGAAGAACATTATTGACATCTCACTAATTCCACCAAATGCAACACAAAAAGCACATGTATTAAAAAAAGCGCAAGTTAATATGATGTCTCAAGAAAAGAAATAAAAACCACCAAAGCATAAGGCTCCAAATATTGGTGATATACTTTCACCATTGGGATACCAACAAGAACATAAGGAAAACCAACAAATGTTGCAAGGAAAACAATACCAAGTGGGTCAAGGACCTCATCCTGTCATACAACATGTTCAATGCCCACCAAAAGTGCAACATGAATATCAACAACATCCACTACAACAACAATTCATGCAACAATTGAACCAAAAATAGTTTATGAAAAAACCACCGTATGTGCCGTAATATTATGGCAAAGAGCCTCCACATTATCAATAAACTATTTATCCAACATTGCAACAACAAGTGGATGAACCTAAACACAATTCAGAATAACAAATGACACAATTCAAATCATGAAAGACACAACAAAAAAAACAAGTCAACATCAGACTTCTTCTATAGCACAACATGATGTCGCATCCATAGAATCATTGGATATAGAAACTTCAAAATTTTCATGACAAGCTCAACCTGGTTCTCATGCCATTAGAGGAACATTTTATAGATAAAGAGGACATCCACAGATGCATGAAACATTTATTGGTCCATCAAATAATGATGATATAATGCAACAACTCAAGCAATTGACAAAACAAGTTGAGGCATCGGAATTCAAACGTAAGAAGACACCTTATACAGAAATGACTTATTTCCCAATCTGTTCGATAAGAGTTTATATATGCCTCCTTTTCCAAGAAATTTTGAAGTACAAAAATTTGAGAAATATAGAGGGAAAGGTAACCTGATCGATCACATCAGAAAATTTTATACTTCTTCCATTGAAGTCTATTATGAAGACACATTTCACATGCATCTTTTCCCTTGTAGTCTTGGTGGACAAGAAATGGAATGGTACTCTAAGCTACCTGGAAACATAAAATCTTGGAATGAGCTAGTACACAAGTTTATATCTCTTTTTTATTTCAACATATTAAATGAGATTACATTAAAAAATTTATTTGCAACAAAATAGAAGATAAGAGAAAAATTTATGACATTCTTGAACTGCATTGGAGAAATCTTGTTAGTTAATGTCCATTTGATATTCTAGAAGAACAACAAGTGTGTCTATTCATTGAGAATCTTGTACAAAAAATGATGTATGAGCTCAAACTTAAAAGTCCAAGTACAATTGAGAATCTCATGAAAAAAGGAATCAGTATTGAAGACGTTCTTGTTTGAAAAGGTGTACTCAAGTTTAATAAAGAGAATAACAATGTGAGAACATCAAATGGGAAATAATTTTTTTTTCTCAGAATAAGAATGTTACAAATGATGGTGTCTTTGATGCATGTATGGTCAATAAAACATAAGAAAAAATTGTCTCAAAGGACCAAATGCTAGGAATATATAGATAACAACTCAAGCACCACCTCAAACACATACGACAAATGACACACAAAAAAATTGACAACGTAGACCACTGATAAATAAGGATGGACCTCCAAGACAATTCACACCCTTGGGTGAACCACTTGATTATGTATTGCGAGAATTTATTCAAAGAAACTTTGTTCAATTACATGAGATCAAAAATGAACCAGCAGTAAAACCCCCTTGGTGGAATGAAAATAAATATTATGACTACCATCGATCCAGAGGTCACAGAACAAATTCTTGCTTTCAATTGAAACATTTGGTGCAAGATCTCATTGATCAAGGCCTAATCAAAGTAGAACCTCCTACAGTGTCCTCCAATACTGATCACACTATTTTCAAGGACCCATTGACTGGCCATGGACAAGTAAAAGCATATAGTTCAAATTCAAATTCAAAGTCTAATGTCAATTATATCAAAACTAGTCATGATTATCCCATAAACTATTTTTATGAGTCAAATACACATTTATCCACTATTACCATCAGAGATGAGAACCCTCAATGTGTGGTCACTACTTGCCACACCAAGATCACTATGCCTCGAGCACCTCCCAGACCCAAAGTCTCTACTGAGTATAAAATTTTTGATCAGCTTGGTAAAACCCCAACACATATTTTTATCCTTGAATTGTTGCGTACGTCCCCTCAACATAAAGAGATCCTTGAAAAAACCTTAAAAGAATCCATTGTTCCCAATGACATTGATGTTGCCCAGTTTTAGGCCATGATAGGGAACTTTTCTACATCACAACATGTTTCCTTTTACTAAATGATGTCCCTCAAGATAGACTCAGTCATAATGATCCCTTATACCTTACCTTAAAGTTTTCATCCACAATTGTAAATTCGGACGAGTCATGATAGACGGTGGAGTAGGACTTAATATTTGCACCTTGAAATTTATCACAAGTCTAAGCTACATTGAAGATGATATTGATTCATGAATAAAAATCACAATCAAATCATATGATGACACTGAACATCCTTCCAAAGGAATCATTGTATTTCCTATCAGAGGTGGTCCACCTATTGAAAACACATTGCTACAAGTCTTGGACCTAGATATTCCTTACAACATGATCTTGGGATGCTCTTGGATCTGTGCTATGAAAGAAATGCCATCTACTTATCACCAATGCTTGAATTTTTCCCATAATGGAGTGGAAATCACTATTTTAGGAGACCCTAATCCCTTTCATTTCTGTGCTAGTTTGAGAGACACTCCTGCACAAAAAGTACCTGCAAATAATGAAGCAACATCAATAAATTCTTCCAAATATGTTGATCTATCCACACTCACCAAGATGATCAAGGGAAAAATTAAAATTGAAGACAAAGGTTGTGGAGAATATACCATGGCTCAAGCCTTTCACATTGGGAAATTACCTCTTTCCCCAAAATCCTATGGAAAGTCACGACTATTGAAGAAACAACAACCAAAGACCACCATGCAAATAAACCCCTCTACTACATTTAAAATATGGGGAGGGTTAAATGAATAAAATGTTTATGATAACACATCCAAATGAATTTACAAAGATAAATAAGAATAATAACAATAACAAGAACCCACTCAGATACCTGTTGAGAAGTATGAACCATGGTTCACGACCATGCAGAAAAAAGGATACGATGGTTGTAGTGGTATTGTCACACAAAAATAGGAATTATTGAGCCTATTACTGTACAAGGATGACCTCCTAATTTGGGACTTGGATTTAGACCTTTGCGAATTGGCTCTTCGAGTACTAAGTTGACTTGATGTGAAAATGTGGATGCTTAAACAATGAAAATGCATTTGAGGATACCCATCCTGAAATGACCAAATCTAATGAGTGGGAATGGTGGAATTACTATTCCTCCATCTCATATGATATTGAACGTGTCTTTCTTGATCCTGATGATCTACCCATCAAAGATAAACATGGCGATGATACACCCCCTCTTAAGACCTGTCCTCAAGCCTAGATCAAAACTTTCTTGGAGCCTAGTCTTGACACTTCTAAGGATGAAGACAATGACACTGATGGAACCAATATTTATATATTTTACCTTACACCTGGCTTCTAGAACATATGCAATAGAGATGATGAAATCCCTTTAGTATACCCTTAAATTGATAGATTGGGATCAACAAGGACCACCGAGCTTAGATCATTTTTAAAATGATGAAGCAATAGCACAATTCTTTGATCTCCAAGAAGGAATGCTATGTGGAAATAAAAAATAAATATTCACCATTTATTTTGACATGAAAACATATTTTGGGTACTCAACTCCTTCTTCTAGTTGCAAAATTAAAAATAAAAGAAAAAATGAAAAGAATAGGTCTTCTGGTGAAAACTGGAAGGCACCATTAGACTATGAAAAAGTAAACATAAAGGAGGTATCTGAGGGTGATAAAATCTCTGAGGTGCCCAAGGATGGAAGATTGGATATACCCCAATAGAAAGAAAAGTCAACACTATTAATTGAAATAACAAAAGAAATCAATTTGGGAAGGCCAAATAATCCTAAAATCATACACTTTGCAACCTTATTATCAAAAGAACAAAAAGATGAATTTGTTAGATTATTCTTGGAAAGATAGATCAAATTTGCTTGGTCCTATGCAGATATGCCTGGTCTAGATCTAGAATTAGTGCTTCATCCCTTACCACTGAAACCAGGTACAAAATCACTAAAGCAAAAATTGAGAAAAATACATCGTCAAATAGCTCTCTTAGTAAAAGAAGAATTTAAAAAGTTACTAGATGTTGGTTTCATCAGACCAATTGACTATGAAAATTAGATTTCTAATTTAGTCCTTGTTAATAGAAACACTAGGGCTTAAAAATATGTACAACTATTTGTGACCTGAACAAAGCATGCCTAAAGATGACTTTCCACTACCAAATATTGATATCATAGTAGACATGACAACTGGATATGATATGCTATCACTGCTGGATGAATTCTATCATTATAATCAAATTAGAATTGCTCCTAAAGATCAAAACAAGATGAATTTCACATGTGCTTTGGGAACATATTGTTGGAATGTCATGCCCTTCGGTCTCAAGAATGTCAGAGTAACTTAGTAGAGAGAAATGACTATTGTATTCCATGATTTCATGCATATAATGATGGAAGACTATGTTGATGATCTAATATGAAAATCTCTTACAAGAAAAGATCACTTGAGCATTTTAGGTAAAATATTTGAGAGAATGGAAGGCTATAAGCTCTATTTGAATCCAAAGAAGTGTGTTTTTGGAAAACTACTGGTTTACATTATTTACCATCGAGGCATTGGAGTAGACTCTGAAAAAGGAAAAAAAATATTGGAAATTCGTCCTTCAACTAATATGAAGCAACTAATAAGACTACAGGAAAAGTTACAATCTATTTGAAGATTCATTGCACAACTGGCCGACAAATGTCAGTCTTTCCAACATCTGCTACATAAAGGCATTATTTTTAAATAGAATGAAAAATGTGAGAAATATTTCTAGTAGCTAAAGGACTATCTTCTTAATCCACCAATCTTGATGTTTCCTATTTTGGGAAAGTGATTTATTGTGTATATTTCTGCTACTGAAACTGCATTGGGAGCCCTTTTGAGGCAACATGATGAACAAGGTAGAGAAATATATATTTAATACATAGGAATAACACTTGTGGGATATGAAATAAATTATTCACTTATTGAATAAGAACTCCTTGCTATGGTTTTTTCAACCCATAAATTAAGACGTTACATGCTCCATTAGAAGACTACGCTCGTATCACAGATTGGCCCACTAAAGTATCTTCTAAGAAAAGAAGATCTCATAAGATGTCTGGCCAAATGGGTAATGATATTGAGTGAATTTGATATTGAATATGTAGACCATAAAGAAATCAAAGGCCAGGTAATAGTTGATTAGCTTGCAGAAGCACCAGTCTAAGATGATCATCCTCTACTATTAGATTTTCCAGATGAATCAATCTTCACCCTTGCAACATCTAATGAATGAAAACTATATTTTGACCACTCACATAATAGAAATGGATCAAGAGCAGGTATCATATTTCTATCTCCACAAGGTGATATCATACCTAAATCATACATAATAGAATTTGAATGTACCAACAACATTGTTGAATATGAGGCTCTAGTCATTGGACTCAAGTTAGCAATTCAATGGAAAATTCAGCACATGAAAGTGTATGGCGATTCCCAAGTATTCATCCATCAAGTTAATGATGAATATGAAACTAAAGATGAGAAATTAATACCCTACAAGTAGCTGATAGACTTCCTAAAGTCTAAATTCATTAAAATCAAGTTTCAACAACTTCCCAGGGTACATAAAAAGTAGGCAGATGCTATGGAAACTATCTCTTCCATGATTGACATGCCACAAAATGAAGAGCACTATGAATTTCTAGTAGAGTAGTTATTGATCCCTGCATTCGATATTCCGCAATCTGAGATCATGTGTGAAATTGTTGGTATTTATTTCCCTTGGTACCAAGACATTTACAAATTTTTTCATGCCCAAATTCTACCTCCTGACCTATCAAAGAACAACCAGAGAGCCCTTATCTGAAAAGCTGCTAGATATGTCATCGTCGATGACACCCTTTACAATAAATCCTCTGACCAAACCCTCCTTAGATGCCTCGATTCGTGAGAAGATGAAACTGCTTTACATGAGGTACACGATGGTATATGCAGAGGTCATTTCAATGGTTTAAGTCTTGGAAAAAAGATGGTAAGAGTTTGATACTATTGGCCCACTATTGAGAAAGATGCACATAACTTTGCAAAAAAGTGATACAAATGTTAGATACATGGTAATTTGATTCATGTTCTAGCAAAAGATCTTCAGCTGGTTATCTCTCTATGGCCTTTTTGTCAATGGGGATTTGATCTCATAGGGAAGATCACTCCTCTTTCTTCCAATGGACACACATATATTATAACTACTACTAAATATTTCTTCAAATGGGTTGAGGCCATCCCTATGACTTATATCACTGACAAAAAAATTTCCAAATTTATTCTGAATTACATCATATGCCTCTATGGAGTCCCTTTAGCTATCACCACTAATCATGGTAGCCCTTTCTAGAATAAATATGTTAAAGAGCTTTGTGAGAAATTCAAGATTCACCATGGATTTTCCAATATCTATTATCCATAAGGAAACGAACAAGCCGAGGCATCAAATGAAACATTAGTCAAGATATTCCAAAATACTGTTAATGACACTGGATGAGACTAGCACTTTCAATTGAATCCATCCCTTTGGACCTATAGAACCAACATCCGCACCCCCACTAGTGCCACACCATACTCTCTAGTTTATAACACTGAGGCCATTCTACCTCTTTAGGTCAAAATCCCATCACCGAGGGTATCATTGCAATACATAGTAGATGATGAACAATATAGAGTGTCTAGATTCCATAAAATTGAAATGTTAGATGAGCGGAGACAAGCCATCTTGATCCATTTGCAAGCATATCAAAACTGTCTCAAAAGGAGTTATAACAAGAAAGTTAGAGGTTGTCATTTTGAGATTGCGGATTTATATCTAAAGATGAATTACAAGACCCGGTAGCAACAAGAGAAGCCTGAAAAGTTTGAACCAAACTAGGAAGAACCCTACATAGTCACTACAACATACGGGTCTAGAGTCTATCAACTTGTGTCATGCCCAAAATTCTAGGAAAAAATGCACCAACATTGTTTTTTATCTAAACGTTCAATTAACTAATGTTGCAAGAAGATAAGGTGAAACAAACATAAGTTTACTAAGTTCACTAAAGGGGTTCATAACATATCTAGATTAAATTAATCTCAAACATAACTAGATAGGTCTAGGGAAAGGATTGAGGGGGACCATGACAATGTTTAGCTTATCAACATCCCTTGATAAGGTTTAACCACTTAGGTTCAACCAGGTTGACTACCCCTAATTAATTTACATTTTTAATTTAAGGAAAATTTTAAAAAGTCTTATATGATGCATAGCGAAGCCCCTCTAAATTGTAAACTTCATTAATTACTATTTGACCTTAAGGATTGATAGAATTTCTTTACTCATATTACCCATTGGTAAATAAATTTAAAGCCTAACATTGATATTGTTGCGTAAATTAAGTGTTAACCTATTATTTAATTTAGAATTAGTCTAAGGTTTCACAATTATACTTTATTATGTATAAGTCTAATAGATAATTACATCCCATTATTATAATCCGTTAGTATTGAATCTAATTTTAATAATTAAATCTGTTATCAATTCATGCTTATAGACATTAATAAAATTACTAAAGATTTTTGTCATTTAAATTAATTAAAAGATTTCATCTAATGGAATCCGATTAAATTATTTAATATATTAACCTAGAACTTCCCAATAAATTTCTCACAAGAGTGAAATAAATCACTATATAATTGACCTTTAAACAACCTTATCAGTTTAATTAGTTAATACGTTTTCCACCTAAAGTTCATTTCTAAAACAATTCAACTAATATCCCATAATGTCACATTTAAATTAAATCTTCTATCTCATGATTTAATATTTCTTAAATAAATGTTAGCCCACTAAATAAAGGGAGAGTGAAGAGATTAATCCCACTAAAATTTCCCCCCTTCTTTTAAAATTTGAAATGCAAATTCGCTATTATTTTATTATTTCCATCTTCAAACCCTAATAGGGTTTCCTCAAAATAAAAATGTAATGAGTTTTATTATTTCTCCATTTCCTCTCCTCTTCATCTCCTCCTCAACCCTAACCCTAATCCCAGATTAGGGTTTGGGGAGGATTTTACACTCCCATTTTTTTGTGTTATAGTTTGTTGTCGCAGGTCAAGCAATGGAGGATTCTCTGTTTCCTAAATATGTTTGTTGCAGGTTTTCATGGGGAAGGAGCACACACATTTTTGTTTGTATTTTTTTGTTTCTTAATATTTTGTTTTACTGCTATTATAATATATATACTTTTTTGAGGGAAAAGTAAATATTTTAAAAAAAGGTTTAAAGTTTGGGGAGGGGCTGTGAGCTTCCCCCCGGGGCTGTTGTCGTGGTAGAGCCACCCGTGACAACCATTGGGGGAGTGGCCCGCGGGCCACATGCCATGGTGGGATACCACGACTGTGGTAGCCTCCATAGATCACGACTAAGGACATGGATGTGGGGGTCTGCCATAGCACGGGTTGCCCCACCCACGTCGCACCCTCCCTTCAAAGGGAAGAGTTGCTGCTGGGCTGCTATTTTTTTAATCTTTATTATATATATTTTTATTTACTACTTTATATATATATATATACAAACACACACACATGTATATACATACTTGTTTATTATTATTTTGTTATAACTATTTTTTGTATATATATATAAGTATGTATATATACATATCAGAATATACATATACATATACATACACACACACATATCATGTTGATCAATAGGGTTTATATATATATGTATAGAAATACATAAATATATGTATGTTTACATGTTGAACCTAAATAATCCACAAATGTATTTAGCATTAAGATCTTGAGCTAATGAATGTATACAAAGTTAACATTTTTTACACATGTACTCATACTTTCAAATGTAAATCTGTATTTGAATATTTAGAGGTAAATTTTCTGTCATATATACATAGGTAAATGAACAATTATTTAACCAAAAATATTTATAGTAATAACATAAAACATAATCAGATTTATTTCTATCTTTTTTATAAAAATCACTTTTAAATTTGCAACCCACTATCTCATTCCAAAAAAAAATATAAACTTTTATAAATCTTTCTTTTGGCAAAAATACATGGTTCTACATATACACTTTTTTTTTTGGTTCCAAAATGAAATTTACAATAAAATTATCAGCTCCTTTCACTCATTCTTTTCAAAAGAAATACACTTTTCCAAAACGGAAAATACAATGATAGCCACACTTTAATCCTTTCTTTCACAACATCTTTTCATCCATAAGCATAAACCTGCAAATACAAGAAGCTTGACCATGGAGGCTCACCTCCCAACCTAGGCCTTTACAAGGCCACCCCCAAGCTAGGAGAACTAGAAACCAAGCAGGATACACTGATTCAACACATACTCAAGAAGAGTAAGACTATTTATCAACCATACAAAACACGAAAAAAATTCCCACCCAAGGCTTATACATAAGGTCTCCAAATGACCCAATTAATGGGGTGAAGGTGGACCAAATACTTAGGAGGAGATTGGAAAAAGATAAATTACAAATGCTTTCACAAGGCATAAAAAACCACATCCTTTCTTTTCAATACAAAGCCCACAAAATACAATATGACTCCCAATGGCTACATGTCGAAATTCCCCTTATGACCCCCAAATAAAAATAGAAACAAATACCCCATAATATTTGCCTTATCCCTCTCCTCCATGAGGAGAGACTCTACACTCACTAAGCTGTCCTAAATCCCTTCACCCCAAGGCTATTCTTCCCTCCCAAGGGTGAGTTTGGCCTTACACTCCCAAAACAAACAAGCATGAAAGACAAATCAATGACCATGAAAGAAACACAACCAAAAACTATCACAAACACATTGATTCACAAGATCTAATACACATAAGAACATAACAACAATGGAGATATAGCCACCAAACTCTACTCAAGTTATGGAAAAATTAAGTTTGATGAAGAGCTCCAAGTCCTAAGTTCCTTTTTCTCATAATTATCCTCTAACTCCTTATTTGTCTCCAAAATTGGAGAGTGGGTGATCAAGCTCTAAGTCTTGAGATCCCACTAAAAAGGCTCTACACACTTCCCACAAACCTCTTAGAAGAAGACATGAATTTCCATTGGTTGGTCATCCCAACCTCTTACAAGCTTTTTAAAATTGGAAACTAGAAAAATTTGACTTGGGAAGGAGAAATGAGTAACTTGCACATGATTGAGAAGGTTGTCCACCCAAGACCATCTTCTCTAGAAGTTGATTTTCGTCCATCTTGGAAAATCAAATTTTGGAAGGGCTCAAGACTCATACCTAGGTGTTCTCATGGTTAAAAATGACCCCTTACCCATAGATATACCAAGCGGGCCTTTGAAAAGGACCTAAACTCAACCCTAGGTGTTAGTTTAACCCTCCAAAACTCACCTAAAGTTTACCTATGGGTTCATCTTGCTTGGACCACACTATAGGATCTCTAACCAAGTAATTTGCATGGGGATCCTACATGGTACTATCATAGGTTTTTTTGTAATACATCATCCTCAAATGGACATGTCATTGCCACATATACAAAATACAAGTGTCAAGTGGCACCACAAAAATACACAACACAAAAGACACATGGTATGTCCACTTAGAAATTTAAAAAATTACAATGTACAATCTAAAATTTGAACAACCATTCAAGCATTCACATTTACTAAATAAAGAATATTACAAATGAGGTTTTGTCTCTTCATTAGATGCTGTATGCACCCTAAAATGGTCGCCTAGACTTTGGGCCCCATTTCTCAATTTATCAAATCCCTGAATCAATATTTTCAAATATCAACAATATCAATTATATCAATTTTCTTGATCAAATCATAATCAATTCAATATTTCCTAAGGTTTGAGCCTTATTTAATTTAAAAGAGAAAAAAATAAAAATAAAAATATTATTTAATTAAGAGAACATGCTCTCTTTTAATTAATTAAAAA
>MU227811.1:1000091-1014751 GCA_018584345.1 Thuja plicata | reverse complement strand
AGCTGAGAGCATTCTAAAAACCCTTGCACTCCATGCCTAGGGAGCTATGGATCGATTTTTGAGACCTCATTCTTGAGTGTTCTTGAATGTAAGGATTCATATAAGTGTGACACAATTATAGCACACAGATGCAACCTTGATTTCACTATCACACATAGGTTTGGTTCTAGTTCTCTGAATAATCATCATGAGTACATAAAACATCATAACATAAGGTGCATCAAAATACAATGTGATCAAATCTCTTTCATATAGAGTATAAATCCATAATGCATCAAAATAAATTATCTAATACTAGGTCTATCATAAAGATAAAATGAAATGCTAAGGCGTCTTGGGGCAGGGCCTCACATCTTGCAACACCAGAGGGAGAACCATTGTGAGAAGTAGTGAAAAACATGCACCTCCGCAAGTATTACGCATGATCCTGGAAAAACAACAAAAATTTGGAAAAATTCAGAAGCAAAAAACAAATTAGCTTGATAAAAACCTGGTAAAGAAGAGTCTTGGCACAGAAAAATAGAAATAAAGAGAAAAACTTCGTCCAAAAGTGAAAACTTGGAAAACAAGCACTTTGGGAAAGTACTGTGGTGAAAACCTGGCAAACAGGTGCCACATGTAGTAAGTTGTTGCTCCAACATCTATCTTGATTCCACTTGATGTTTAATTATCTTTTCCTGATCATATCTTCCACCTTGAATAAACCCTATTGCCCCTTTATGACCTGTCACTAGTTGATATTCCTTGTCCTTTCCTTGATGTACCCAGTCTATACATATCTTGTCCTTGGCCTCTGTATATAGTAGGTGTTCTGTCTGGGGCCATATTCCTTGCATTTCTCAAATTCAAATTTGAACTGGGGGCAAGTCCCTAAACATGGTTAATCAATGGGGTTATGTACTTTATTAGATTGGAGATAACATGTAAATACATAATGTCCTGAAAAAATTCAAAAAATTGTATAATGACTTGAAAAAAATAGTAAAAATCATAAAATGTCTTGAAAAAAATCCTAAAAATCCAAATATGAAGCTGAAAAAATCCCTAAAAAATTGATACAATCCTAAAAAAAAAGACCATAAAAATTCACATATGATGCTAAGAAAATCTGTAAAAAGCATATAATATCTTGAAAAAATCATAAAAAGTCCAGAAAAAAGTTCATCATAAAAAAATTCAAATATTTCAAAAATTCCTAAAAATTGAAAAATATACAATAAATTTGTACATATTCATCTTTCTTTTGCGGCATGACCAACATGCATGCATACATCAATTGAAGACTCATAATAATGTGCTTAATGAAATCCTTCTTTACCAAATAACAAATTGAAGCATTTGACTCAACACTCAATCTGGTTGGACTTGTTCAATTTTTTTTTTATCTTCAATATCGATCACTCAACCTATCCAACCTATCAACCTATCGATCATCCAAACTTTCAATAAATCAATCAGTATCAAACTATGAAACAAAGAACCTCAAAAAAATGCAAGTAACAATAAGATCAGAATGGATGTTGGCTCACATTGTTTTGGTGAGTGTTTTATCTTTTATTGATTTTATTTTTGGTCATGTTCCTATGCTACTCGATGATATTATTGAGTTATGAGAGTGGACAGGATGGTTCGTGATTGGTTTTTGTTTTATCTCCTGTCCCTTGGATGTTCTCATGAAATTATGGGCCATGTCCTCCATATGCTTCAGGATAGATAAGACCATTCTCTGTTGCCATCATGTTATTTTACACAAAATGATTGCTTTATCACTCTGGCTCTTTATGCCATGATGTGTCACATCCATTTTTTCCATATAAAAAATAAATCTCTTATGACATAAATGCACTTACAAAAGCAAATTTCACCTCTTACTAACACTTCTTCATCTAATTTCCACTTTTTGCTAACACTTCTTTAGTCAGTCCCCACAGTCTCCTTTGTCTAAGTGCTCTGGTACACCAAAAAAATATGCATCCTATATCCATGCATGTATAAAGCATAAAAATCCAAAAAATATGTGCATTATGCATTCATACAGTTCTAAAGATGACAAAAACAAAAAATGTTGTATTCATTACATACATGTATATACTATATATAAAATAAATGTATTACAACATCTAGTCATCATCATATAGCAAGAAAGTAAAATCATGTACATAAGATTCCATCATGTATATAAGAAAATGTATCATAAGCTAGCTGCATATCATATATATCTCAAAAAGTATTGGAGTATAAAAATCAAGGTGTCTGTATACACTGAAGCCCACAGACTCAACACAATCTATCATATGTCTATAAAAAATATCCCTCTACATCAGAGAGAGAGAGAGTCTCTTGTTAGCCTATGCTCTCTCTATCCTCCTGATCTCTACTTGGCGTAGAAGATGAATCCCCTCTTGTTTGCTGATCTGTCGGCTCTGACCTAGGTGGTCTCCTTAATCGTGCCATTCCCCCATTTCTTAATGTCCTTTGGGAGTGTGATCTTCTAGAAGAAGATCTATAGCTCGGTGCCCACCGATCTCATGGTGAATCTCTCCTACAAATTTCCTTCCATTATTGTATCTCTACCTAAGAATCCCCTAGCATCCTTGCAACCTTGTGCACACCTACATTTACAATGCTACTAATGAACTATAATGACTCATCCTCTACTATCTATGCTTTGGACAATGCTATGTTTCAAGAGGTGATCATTGTATCCCTCTCTACTGTCAAACTTTCCACCTATGCTATGAGCGCTGACCACTCTGTAACCCAAGCTGCCCGATCTATATATCTCTATGTAGTCACTCTATCTATCAAGCACATCAAATATACAATATGCTATCTTTTCTTTCTATCTTCCTCATCTTTGTCCTTGGGAGCCTATATATTCTCATCATCTAGTGGATCCTCTTTGTCCTCCTCCACCTGCATAGGCATGTAGCATTTGAACCACTTTTGGCATCATCCCCATCCTCACCGCTAGACTTAGTGCTGCTACCATCATCCTCATCTCCCTCATCATCATCCTCATCTCCCTCATCCTCCTCCTCCTCAACACTTCTTTCCTCTCCCTCACCATCCCCTCATTTCTTCTTTCCTCTCCCTCATCATCTAATTTTGACACTTGCAATCTCAACACTGACATATTTGGATATGTTAAAGGAAAATGCCTATACTACACAAACCACTCGTCATACTCTGCTATGGTTCCTACATCTATGATATTGGTACCTTCTACCTACCATCTTGGCTATAACTTCTTAAGCTCTACATATGCTACTTGTGGTCTTAGAAGTGCTCTCCATGTCCCGACCTCACCCCTCGAGTGCACAAATAGTGCCATGCCTATTGGCACTCCTTGTCTCTCTCCAAACTATCTACACTCTCTGGAAGATAAACCTCAATAACCACATGACCTATAATTGTGCATCTGGTCAAATAAATCTCATGTCTTCAGTATGGAAAGTGGTCTCTATCGTCATCCCATTTGGGGCAGTCTCTGTATGATCACCACATAAAATATTTCAATGTATCCATCACATGTATGAAATACAATGCATACCCCAATGGCCCCTGCACAATCCCTCTATCAAAGAAATATACATATGTCATAACTAGAATCATCACTCAGTCTACAATAGGATGGAACACCGCTATGTTCTTATAAGCCCAAATATGCAATAATGTGATACCACTGCTAATAGATAACCCTCCTCTGTAAGCTACCTGATGCGGATGATAGCAGATCATAGCTAGCATACATGGACCCCAAGAAAACACTATATCATCCATGATCATCCACTTGAGCACTCCCCCCCAACCAATAGGGAATCCATGTCCTCATCTACTTGGTACCAGTAGTCCCACAATCACACAACATAATAATACCACTAATCTATCATGCTTTCTAGCTAATGTCTCCCATCAGATCTCATAATATTTGATATCAAGCTCCTCATTATCATAATAAAATAGCTAGTTCAGTGTTGATATACCCATTTTTGGATCATACTCTTCCAACTCACCATGAATCAGGATCCTGAGGATGCACTAGACATCCTCTAGCATCATTTTGGCCTCTCCAGTTTGAAGATGAAAGGAACTAGTATCTGAGTGCCATTGCTTTTCCAATAATGTGATCAAACCCTTATTTTCCCTAATATCAAGCATATAAGTGATTTAATGTAAACCTAATATAGCTATGATCCATCTCTCATGAGAACTCAATCTGTATCAAAAATCTAAGCACGTCTGCCTACTACCTGTGTTTTCAACAAGGGAAACTCCTCCTGCATTTACCATACAACTTGTGTCAACTTTATGTTACTTTCTATTGTTATTGACCAATATTGATAAAATTTGACCAAATTTGACCATATTTGACCTAATGTTGGAACTCCCCTAGGGTTTTGACCAAGTTTGAACTATTTAGGAAGTCATTAATATTGTTTTGAACCAATTTGTAGTTTCTCTAAGCAACTGCATACCTAAATCAACCAAATATGCAAAGGGACTCCCAAGTGTGGATAGGACCTTAATTGGCATGCCAAGTGTGGCCAAGACTACTTTTTTTCATGTTTTCTACGCACCTAGGGCATTTGACCAAGAAAGTTTCCCCTGGGACCGCTGTTTGACCCCAAATCGTTACCCTAACTGCCTAGAAATGTATGAAAAACATCAAAATGAAAAAGAGGCTTAGATGTGCTCACCTCTTTTCCTACTTCCTTTGATTTTTGGTAGCTCCACACTCATTCCTTGTGATGTTTCTCCACTGGTAATCAATCCATCCTCCTAGCTCTAGAGCTCCAATTCTTCCAAAAGTGAGAGTGAAAATGATCACCAAACTCCTCTCCAAGCCTTTTTATAGCTTATTTTATTCCTAGATGGACGTGCAACCCTTGCCTTTGGTATTGGTCATGATTCATTTTGCACTCCAACCTCATAAGTTTTGTGTTTGACCTCCATTTTTTGATCCATTGTTGCTATTGATTCATCTTGTCATTGTCAACAAATTGATCTATCACTTGCATATTTCTGTCAATTTCTCGAGGGGGCACCCATGTATCCTGTTGTTACCGGGGCATGCTTTTAATTTGATTTTATTCAATATTCTTTGACACAATGCTCTGAATCACATTGTATCAAAGAGGGGCAAAATGTAGACTCTAAAAAATGGTTCAGGCCTGCTAGTCTATGTGTTAACATTTTTGGCATTACAATTGAAACACTATTTTTCATTTAATTAGTCCTATATCTTGCACATTTGTTTTCACCATATGTCAGCATTGTGTCTTTCGTCATTAATTGAACATTGAAAATGGTTCAATTGATTATTAAAATTTCTTTTCCTAAATGAATCCTAATCGATCCTAAATATTCCCAAACCAAACCAAGTCGATCCTAATGTTTCCAATATCAAATATTCCTAAATCAGTTAAAATTAGTCCTAATCCCTTCCAAGTCACTCCAAGATCATTTTGAACTCATTAAATCCTTTGAAAATCATTCTAGGGAATTTTCAAAGTTCTTCGATGCCTCATTATTTCAAACCTTATCTATCTCTTTCAAAATCAATTCAAGATCATCAATGCCTCATCTCATTATTTTTGAACACATTGTCAAAGTTCATCGATGTCTCATCATCATTAGTTCATTTAATGGCATTGTCAAAGTTCATCAAAGCTATTTCAAATCAACCTTATCAACCAGTTTCAAACTAATCAATTTGAGCGCATTTTCAAAATTCATCGATGCCTTGTCATCATTAAGTTGATCCAAGTCAATCATTAGCATTGTCAAAGTTCATTGATGCTATTTTAGATCATCATCATCAATCATTTTATCATTATGTGAAGGCATTGTCAAAGATCACCGATGTGTCGTCATTTCCTAAACCATTTCAAAACCATCAAAATTATTCCTAATCCTCATCAAAATCATCAAATTTGATTTAATTTTTCATGATTGTCATCATTTCGGTCCACGATTCACTAATTTATCCTCTTGGGATAATTGACCCATAATTTATCCCTATGTCCTAATCATTTCTCCCTTTCCTATGTCTACCGAAATTAATTAACTTTGAATTTATTAATTGGTCACCTTTTTTGAATTACCTAAATTCCTAAATTCTTAATTTCTAATTTGGAGGGAATAATAAGTTATTAAAATTTAAAAATTCTAACTCTTACACCTTCCCCCTAATTGTGCTTCATCTCCTATAATCATGTTTCATGATTTATTATATCTTTACCTTCACATTTTCTCCCCTAATTGTGCTTCCATTTCCTATTAACTTGCCTCCATCTTTCCTTCCAAATTTACCTCAAATTATGCATTGGTTTATGCATTCCCTTTTGTGCATTCAATTTTTCATAATTATTACAATCTTCTAATTTACACACCTAATTGTCATTTCTGCAATTTCGCTCTCTCATCCTATAAATTAAGATTCATTTTCTCCATCAGACTAACCACACTCCTGGTATTCTCTCATTATCACTTTTCTTTCAATTTGTTATTTCATTTTAGTCATTGTACAAGAACATCATTAATCCACTTCAATGGAGAATAAAGAGAGAACTTTGGAGCTTCATTTGAAGGGGGTTTTAGAGTTTATTTGCTTTGTTTTTATGCCTGCATTTCAAATGGCTTTAATGGTATATTAGATTAGGTTTGTATGATGTTTTGAGGTTTTGTGATTGCCTCTATTATGAATTCTAACCCTTTTTCTGGTCGTACACATACACAATAAAATAAACTATAGTTACTAGTAGTTGACTCAATTTTAGTCATAGATTTATATTTAACATGGGTCCAATGCATTATACATGGTCTAATCAATTTATTTTTCTTTATTTTATCTTTCATTGTTTACATGTAATTTTATGGTTTTGGGATTGAAACTTTCAGAGTGCTATACTTTTTAAAATCTTATTCTTATAATTTTTTGTATCCTATTTAGGGACAAATGATAATAAAGAATTTTTTATTTTAAACTTTTATTTTTGTACATATCTACTTGAGAATTTTTTGGAATTGAGATCTTTTTATTTATGATGTAATTATTATTCCTTCAACACATCATAAGAGTTATCTATTTTTTAATCCTTCAATTGGTTTTAGAGTTAGCTTATCGAATGTGTACAGTATTGCTTTTCTCCAAGCTCTTTGAAAATGAAAAATGCCAGTATTATTTCATTCTAGCTTCTGATATTCAATGAAGATGACTACAAGTATTGGAGCATAAGAGATGAAGACCCTACTATTATCCCAAGTCCACTAGGATTTGGTAGAAACAAGAATCAAGGAGCTTGTAGATCATAGTTATTTAAATGCATTAAAAAAACATTGAAATTAGTTTATATAAGACAAGAAGAAACATTAAGTTCTCTTCACCATCCAATTCAAAATTTTTGATATTTCAATCTTTCCCCATATTTATGGTATGAAAAATTCAAAGGATGCATAGGAGGCTCTAGGAATTGCATATCAAGAATAAAAAAAGTTAGATTGGCGAGGCTTGAAACATTTCATATAGATTTTGAAAATTTATGGATGAAAGGGGCTACATATATTCACAAATTCATGAATAGAACTCAAGATATTGTAAACAAGCTTAGAAATCATGGAGAAAAAACCACAGAGCAAAAAATTGTAGAAAATATTATGAGATCTCTTACTTCAAAATTTGATCCAATGGTGTTTTCCATTGAATAAAGTAAGGATGTAACTCCTTTCAAAGTTGTAGAGTTGATTGGATCTTTGAAATCACATGTGGAATATATGAAATTCTATCTAAAGATCCCAATACAAGCTTTCTAGTCTAAAATAATATTTGAAGATAAATTTTCAGCCCATTCTTCTCACTTCCACAAATATCTGGGGATTTTTTGATAAATAGAGGATGTAATAGAGAAAGAAGTAGATGATGGAAATAAATTTTTATTATTCTGTGTTGTCTTTGATGCCAAACATTGTGTTATACATATTCTGGATGAGCTTGATGATCTTCCCTCTAGCTTTATGGTCTGAATGATAGGATATGTAATCTAAAATTTTAGTACAGTAGAACATAGGAATGGAATAGTAGAAGAAAGGTATGTTACCTATATGATTTAGAATAGCGGAAGATCTTACTGTTTTCTATGTTCATGTCCAGACAATATTCTATAATTCTCCTATATTATATTCTTACTTCCTAGTGACTGTCTGGTATGGATGTCTTTTGTAGCACTGTGTTGTATTCCTGTTGACATGTTTACTATGACATTTACTTTTCTTTCTAGAGTGGTTCTCTTCCATAAATCAGGGTTGATGTTGTGCCGCAAGACTTGTTCTTAGTTGTGGCATTCTCTAGTTATTAGGTAAATTTTCCCAGTGTTTCAAAGATTCTATTATCCCGAGTTGCTGATATTTCTAGTTTTTGTTCTGATATGGGAATTTGGAATGTAAACTTCTGATGTGGCATTTTGACATGGCATCTAATTTGACATGTTGACATAGCTTTCAATGTGGCATATAGATCTCACCATAGTATGTGGATTTCTAGTTACCATTGATAATTAAAAGTTTACTTATACCGTTTGGTTTATCCTTGGTTGATGTTATGGTGATTTCAGATCTAGCATTGAGACATGTGTAGCATGTTCTTGGTTCATCTTTATCCTAGGATGGATCATACTTTTAGTTTTAGATCTGGGTGCTAAATTTATTGATTGTTGGAATATCACATTAAGGTCCAGGTCTTTTTTCTTAATGCTTATATCTTATTTGGATAGGTTCAGGATATATGGGACATATGTATTTAAATTTTATCTCTTATTCATTTGGGTCCTTAGTTTGGATTCTTTAGATAATGATCCTATTTTTCCTTGGCTGACATGGAATTTATTTATACTATCCTTTCTAGTTTGGCCAACCTTATTGTAATCTCCAGTGATCTATCTTGTATTTAAGGCAATTTGGTGCCTTGGAAAAATGCATGAAAGGTGTGAAGCAAGGTTCGTATGCAAACCAATTCAACAATCAACAAAGAATAGCATAGTGATAGTGCTAGAGAAGAAAAGATAGTAATAAGGTTGCTATTGTGAAAATAGATTTGTGCAGATCAACTAAATTTGAAGGATAATAATTGCATATCTACTTTGAAGGAGAATATGTACTTTGATATAGTGAGTCTTGAGTACTTGATTTGTTATTTTATCTTGCTACTTTGGTAGAGAGACTTTGTATGAAAGTTTAGAGTAGTGAGATCCTATTTATATTGTAAGGTAGTGATCCTTCTTCATTATTCACATTCATTTTTGTATAGGCACTGAGCCTCTAATTGGTTTTACAGAGTAGTGAGCTCTTCATATTTTTCAATCAGATCATATAATTCAAGGAATTATATTTTTGAGAAATTTCTCACTATGTTTTTTCCCAATTTCGGGTTTCCACGTATAAATCTTGGTGTTCTTGTGTTACTAGTTCAGTTCTTTCTTGCACACTATTTCTTGTGGTTGTAACATAAGTTATTTGTTAGTGTTTTTAAGTTTATGCTTATTCACCCCCTCTCAGTATCCAAAATATGTTCATTAGTAGAGGAAATAATAGAGGAAGAGGAAGAGGAAGAGGAAGAGAAAGAGGAAGAGGAAGAGGAAGAGGAAGAGGAAGAGGAAGAGGAATAAACTCTATGGATTGTAGAAGCATCTAGTGTAGATATTTAGAGAGGCATGGACACTATGAATTTGATTGCAGAAATAAGAAATGTGATTTGAATGAATCACGAGCGAACAATGTTGAAGAGTCATTGGAAGATTCAAAGAAATAAATATTCTTCACATGAAATTTGGGCAAGGAACCTCAAAAGGATATGTGGTGCTTAGATAGTGGCTTCTCCAACTACATGATTGGTAAATATGATCTTTTTTTGAAGTTAGATGACTCTATAAGATGTTAATTCAAATTTTGAGATGATAAAAAGGTTGATGTATTAGGAAGAGGTACCCTTGTAGTGAAAGTTAAGCAAGGAAAATATACTTTTATTACAGACACTTTGCATGTGCCAAAGTTACAAGATAATATTTTGAGCATTGGACAACTTGTAGAAAACAATTATAAGGTTGTGTTTGAAGATAACGACTGAATTTTTTTTGATAAATTATCTAACCATCATCTTGTAGCAAAGGATCATATGATAGAGAAGAGACTCTTTCCTCTAACATTGATTTCTACTAAGATGAAATCTCTCAAAGAAACTATAGATATTTCATGGTTATGGCACCAACATTATGGTCATTTGAATTTTAAGGACTAAGTTGGATTCACAAGAAGAATGTGATGAGAGGACTTCCATTAATCAAAGAAAAATAAGTTTGTTCAAGGTGTTCCCTTGGAAAGAAACATTGAGATAAATTTTTGGTGAACAACTCATGGAGGGAAAAATATCCTCTAGAACTTGTGCATGTTTCCATCTATGATGACATGCAAGAAGAATCAATAGGTAAGAATATATATTTTTTGGTATTCATTGACGATTTATCATACCAAACATGGGTTTAAATAATAATAAAAAATCTGAAGCTTTTGAATGCTTCAATAACTTTAAGGCCTTGATAGAAAATAAAAATGGGTGTTTTCTAAAAATAATCATAATTGATAGAGGGGGAGAGTATACTTAAAAATATTTTTCTAAGTTTTGTAGCACTAATGACATTAAGAGACAAATTACTACAACCTATACCCACCAATGGAATGGTTTTGCCAAAAGGAAGAACTGTACCATTATGGAGATGGCACGAAGCACATTATAGTCCAAAAATATCCCGAAATAATATTGGGGAGTAGTAGTATCTACCATAGTCTACATTATGAATTGAATACCTACCAATTTGGCCAAGAATATCACTCCAAAGGAAGCTTAGAGTGGTAACAAGAAGTTAGTGGCTCATTTTTGTGTATTTTGTTGTCCTGTATATGTTCATGTTTCATATCAAAAGAAAAAGAAGTTGGATGCAAAATCCCAATGTTGTATCATTGTGGGTTATTGTAATGCAACCAAGGGGTACAAGTTCTACAATCCTGACACAAAGTGATGGATCATTATTCAATATGGGGTTTTTGATGAAGGGGGAGTATGAGAATTGGATAAAGGTGCTCAATAAAGGTGCTCAACAAATGACACAAAACATTATGGGTATTGAAGGTGATTTTGTTCCTCCTCTACCCACAATGTCAAGTAGAATTTTAAGCTCCAATGATAGCTCAAGAATGATCCCTCCAAGCTCAAGTCCACCAAGTTTTTTAGATATCACATCTTCAATTGATAGTTATTTTGGCTAAATATTTTGTAACCGATAGGTTTTGGATCATTAAAAATAGTAGTTTCAACCATAGCACACGAGATGCAGTATATCCTACTTATACGGGAAGGCTCCCCCCATTTTCTAATCCTAAAAGCATCTAACATCTAACTAGGATATAAGATTATGTACGCTAACATAATCAATAGGGAATTTCATTCACCAAATTCTCTTTCTTTAGAGTAGGTTTTCTTTCTTCATCATATCCTCTTCTTTCAAGGCAAATGTTCCTATCTTACAATAGACTTTTAAATACAATCTAATAGAGTTAGTAAATAAGAAGCTCATGAAATATCAAAGACATTCCATGAATTCTTATGTGAATTTAGAAACAAGGATGGAATATACATGCAACTCAAAGAGTACAACATATATTACACCTTAAATGCACAAACGTAAAAGGTAAAGGTAGAAAAAATACTACAAGTCAACTCTTAGCTTGAGAAAATGATGCTACCTTCAAATTTAATAAGAAACACAAAGTCTACAAGATATAATATGAAAACATAACATTAATTATAAATGAAATAGGTAGATCAAAGATTGAGATTGGGTTTAAATCACCTTTTAGATAACACCAAGCGACTCACAATAAAGTATGAATAATGTCATCACACAACAACTTGTTCAAAGACAAAGTTTGAATGTAATACCCATCTAACCCTAACCCAATCAAGAAGGTATTGGAACCCTATGTGTATACTTATATTCTATTTAGTTAAGGTTTTTTAATGTTGTAAGACTCTTTCATGTCTCCCTTTATGATTTTTTGAGTGGGATACTACCTTAAGTGAATATGTAGAGTTACTTATCTTATCTATGATAGTAATTATTAATGATACTTAATATCTCAACACTTGATGATGCTATTGATGAGTTATATCTTATGGAGATATCGATGTTGTTAGGTATATTGATTATGGTTTATGGTACCCTTCCATGTGTTTCTATCTCTACTTATGTATTGAGGATATTTTAGGATCTTGATGTGTGTGGTTATGACTTTTCAGACATTGATGGTTGTGGTAAACTATTTATGATATTTTGATAGAACTTAGATGATTATGATGTTGATAGATATTTCCTAGATCATTACTTATGTTTTTCTCTATGACTATGATTATATGATGACTATGTTATATTCCTTATGTTTATGTCTCAAATGTATGCATATGGTTTCATTCTAATCCATGATTATGTTAATGATTTAGGATAATCAAGATATGGATATGATTAATATATATGTATGATTGATCTCTCTATGTTGTTTCTATAGCAAGGTGAGGATGTCGTATTACTCATTTGTGAGGCCCATATGATGTTTAAATTCTATCTTCATTGTTTGTATTTTTTGATTTATTATATTATATATGTACATGTGCATGTTCTTCTGTGGCATAGGTAATTATGTAGGTACTAGACATCGACTCCACTTGGCTTCATAGGTCTGAGCATGCCTTTACATTCCTCAATGGAAGATGAGGGGAGATAGCATTAAGGCCCATTTTAACTTAGCCATTTCCATTGTTTTGATTGAAGAATGATCATGGTCTTTAGATACGAGTCAAATTGTCAGGGTGATAGATCTTGACCCAAATGTTACTTGGCTGTGTATGGTTTGATTTGAGAATGCGATTTTGTGATTTTATGGGTTTTGATGATGTATCATGTTTTTGTGTGTAATTTTATTTTTTGGTCGCTAAGAGATTAATTTTATTATTAATAAGTATAAACCAAGAATAAGATTGGATTGGACCAAGGGTAGTAAAAACAAGGGCACCATCTGGATGCTAACAGTAACAAATGAGTCCATTGGCAGATCAAAAAATGAAGATAGTCACCCAAATACTAAGTGCATTACATAAATTAATCCTTAATTTTGTCCCTACCCCTAGTATGGGACCGAAGGGTCATATCAAAAGGTTTGTTCTTCAATTTCCTCTCCTTTTTCATTTTCATAGTACGCCATCTTTCTTTAAATTTTGCAGCCCCATTCTCCCAATCAAAAGAATTTTTTTTTGGGAGCCACCTCTGAACATATGTACTTGAATCCTCCTACTGGAGCTATCCTTCCACCAATGAAGTCACCTCTAGCTCATGAGATCCCAGTGATCATCATTTTTATCTTTCCTCCAGAGAAACAGTACCATTACTTGGCCGCAATTCCCTATCAACCCCATCCAACATGGTAATATAAATTTTCTTTACTGGTTGCTCATCCTACAATAGAGGTTTTGTAGGATTTTGTACCTGATCCCCTGTAACAACCTAGAATAATCTCTTTTGTTTCTCCCCTTTCTTTTCTATTGTATAGTTTTGTTGAGAATCATCTTTTCACCAAGTATCTTCCTTCTGTATTCTCACTTTGCCACACTTTTCAGCCATATGCCCTATTTGGACACATCTTCTACACCTAAAGGGAACCCCTTTGTAATGTGAATCCTGAAACCAACAACCATTTGAGGTTTTTGATCATGATTTCTACAGGAAGCCCTTTAGAAATGCCCATTTCTCCTAATATACAAGCAAAGGTAAAATGTAAAAGGTTAGAGGAACCTTCATCCACCAATAGAAAATTCCCCACCAAGTTCCCAACTGCCTCAAGACAAGAATCAAACCATAAATGAAGATGAAAGATATAAAGCCTTACCCAAAGTGAGATTCTATCAAAAAATTTAGAATTTGGGCAGAAATCTTGATGCTAGTGTTTCAAAATAAGGGAAACCTTATCCTCCCAAAAACAGACATGATCACACATAATCTTGTTTCTATCTTGAATATTATTAAAAAAACAACAAAAAACCCCTTTTTTTTGGCGATGCAAATTATACTATTATAACCATTGAGTGTGTATGAAACACATGCTTTATTAGACAAATTATTTGGGCAAAGGACATAAGTGACCAAATTGTATTGTGACTTGGATGCATGAGTAAGTGTAATAGAATGTCAATTACATTGGTAAAATTAGGAGCCTCATAAATGATTGAATCGATATATTCAAATAGATGAAAACATTAAAGGTTAACTGGTGTTGTGATTATCTTCCTTAATTGAGATTTTAAGAAATTGTGTTCTCATTCAATGAATATTGGTATAACATAAAATTAAGTGATGAATTTCTTTATCAGTTATTGAAATTATCATGTTTATAAATACTAGTTTCTACATACATTGGAAGGAAATGAGGTTTGAATTGCATATGATATGTGTTGTAGTGATGGGTTCCTCATGTGCTATTGAAATCATCTTGCTGATCTAGACGATATTATGCCATGCATTGAGAATAGATGATTTTTGGCATGTGCATGTTGTAAGTTGGCA
>MU227811.1:975110-995100 GCA_018584345.1 Thuja plicata | reverse complement strand
CCATGTTAGCAATGGTCAGGTTGTTGGCTCTCGTTCTGAGGGTAAAACTCAACATCCACATCTAATTAGGAGGCAACAGGTCGCTTCAATCGTATTTGCAGAGCAAACAATTCATGTTTGTCTTTGTAAATTAAGCGATTGTGTAAGGACTATGTTGTGTTTGTGTTGAATTCAGAGGTCCACATTCAACATACAAAATTTTGGCGCAGGAGCACCTAGTCTAAATCTACTACACCCGTCAATACTCTAGCATTCATTCCATGGTAGGTGGTGCAGGAGCACCTAGTCTAAATCTACTACCTATATTTTTGTAGTGGCTTGTACTGATCCTAGCCAAGTCAGTGGTTTTATTTTTGACCTTAGAAGGTCTATCATGTTTGTACCTAGTTGGATTAGACTAGGACAAGTCCAACTAGATGTTTAAGGTTTTGAGTGTATTTAGTGCATTTCAGCCTAAATTGGGAATTTTTGGTCAAAAATCCTAGAAGGATTGGAATGGATTAAATTTGTGCCTAAGAAGTCCTTTATGGTGTTTTTGAATCATGTCCTAATTATTGGAGATCATTAAACTAAGTTGGAGCAAAAATGTAAAAGTTGCTAAAATGTTGCTTGACAACATTTTGCAACTTTGCAATGTTGTTCGACAATATTGTCAAGTTTAATTCAATTTGGTGAGTGGAAAATTTAGTTGGTGATAGTGGCCTAAAAAAATGGATAAGGCATATTTAGATACCATGAGGCCCATTTCCCAAGGTATTGGTGAGGTAATACACATTTTTGAATAGTAAGGAGAGCTCTATTTTCTGATTACATACACAGTCTTCTAGTCTTATGTTTGAGCATTGTTAGATGGATTGAATAGTGAGAGTTAGTGTTGGATTTGAGTTTTAGAGTTAGTTTAGACTAAATTTTGTTCAGTGTGCAAGTTTCCGTGAGTTCCTTAGAGTAGATTTGTAAATTATTTTGTAAGTAGACTAGTTGCTGGAGTTGACAAGGTGGTTTTGAACAAAATGGCTCCTCCATAATTCTCCACCATGAATTTCATCATGGAATGGGGGAATATGGAAGGAGATCCTCTATACATTATTTATATAGGAGGAGAGAGTTAGAAAATTTGTTTAATTAATTTTCATGGCAATCCCTAGGCGAGACTGGAGTACTCGGCTAGGAGATTGCTAGAGCCAAGTTGTGTTTGATTGCAAGGACATTGTGAGTTGAAGGAAACCAAGAATGTTTGTGGAGATCTATGGGATATAAAGACACCTCCTAGAAAGGATAAGACTCTACCAATCCATTTTGACACATTTCCAAGCATAAATCACCTGATTGCATTTTTCTAGCCTAATTAGCCCTAGTTGTCCTGAATTCTAGGAATCTAGTGTACGAACACCCTAGGACCCTAAGACCTAAAAAATATTTTGAGTCTTGAAAAAGGGTATCAGGATCCCCACTTTTTTTTTGGGGTTATTTAGAAAGAATTGAAAAAAACCTGTCAGATAGGGCTACTAGAAGGAATAGGCCTAAAAGCCAAATTTGAAGGTGAATTGGGAGATCATTTGGAATAGTTATGATACCTTGTTACAAATGGGATCATGTGGAGTCTAAATTTTTTTTAAACATGAGAAATTTCCTTGAAAACAATTGTGGAGTTGAAAGGATGAAAATGCACTTGGATTTGTCCAAGGAAGAGAAAAAGAGTGAAGCATAAACTAATGATAGTTGTCCCCTTGTGAAGCACAATTTGTACCAAATCTTAGAGTGGTAGTGAAGTAGTCCTAGACTGATATAGTGAGGGCTAGTGAGATCCTAAAAAGGAAGCATAGGTTATTGTGAAGAATAGGAATAGTGGAGGTCCTAGTAGGTTTGTGTGAGCACACTTGGGTTACATATATCATATTGGTATCAGAGACAATAAGATTTGGGTTGTGGTGAATGTTTCAACCAGAAGAGTTAGTAGGAGAGTCTACAATGGTGAAAAATGTAGAGTTTGAAAAGAAGATGGATGAGAAAGAAGAGGAGAACACAATCCTTAGAGAAATATTGACACAATTGGAACACAAAGTGGACCAAGTAGAAGAAAAGACTGAGGAAGTGAAGGATAAGGTTGAAGGGAAAAGTAAGGAGATTGCCTTAGATGATGAGGTCCCTGAAGCTGACCCTGTCCTCATTGAAGAACCATTCTTGAAAGAAATAAATTATTTGAGTGGTAAGGCACTAGAAGGAGTTCCTATCTTCACTGGAAAGATGGAACCATCGATTTTCCTAGATTGGATAGAAGGACTAGAAAATCACTTTGAGTGTGATGGCATAATAGAAGCTCAGAGTGAAAATTCATCCAGAGTGATGGCATAACAAAAGCTCAGAGTGAAAAGACTTAGAGGGTCTACACTCACTTGGTGGAAATTCATCCAAGATGAGAGAGAGAAGGAAGGAAAAAATCCCATTGCCACATGGAAGGCTATGGTAAAAAAAATTAGAGATGCATACATACCTGAAGACTATGAGATTCAGTTACATAAAAGGAGACTAAGTTTGAGGCAGAAATATTTGGATGTGAACTCTTATACTGAAGAGTTTCAAAAGTTATGTATGAGGTCTCAAGTTGTAGAAGATGAGAAGGTGAAGGTAGCTAGATACCTTAATGGTCTCAAGTGGACTATTCAAGATGAGATGAGTCTCTTAACCCCTAATACTATTAAGAGATGCCACCAAATTGCAATTAAGGTGGAAGAGAAGTTAAGAGAGAAACAAGAATCAAGAAGTACCAGAGGTAGAGGTAGAGGAAGAGACAATAAAGGAAAGAGAGGTGGATATGGTGGTAGAGTTCAGAGATAAAGGATCAAGGAGAGTTCAAGAAGAGGTAACTTTAATAGAGGTAGAGGATCTAACAGTAATTGGAGAGGAAGAGGCAATAGCCAAGGAAGAGGTAACTATTTTTCCAACATGAAATGTTACCATTGTAACCAAATGGGACACCCTGCATATAGGTGTCCAGAGAAAGGCTCTACTTCTCATGGAAATGAAAAGAGGGTAAAATTTGTCCAAGAAGAGTCTAGTGGAGGAGGAAAACACCTCAAGGTACCCTTAGAGTATGAAGAAGAAGAGAAATTGATGATGAGAAGAACACTAATCAAGGAGACATTCAAAGAGGAACCAAGCCAGAGAAGGTCATTGTTTAGAGTGAAATGAAAAATGATGGGAAAAGTGTGCAGAGTCATCATAGACTCAGGGTCTACAGACAACACAGTGTCATAAGAGGTAGTTAGCAAGTTGAAGATGAAGAGAATTCCACATAGTAATTAACCCTTACAAGGTTACTTGGTTAAACAAAGGACAACATGCCCTTGTGAATGAACAAGCATGGGTGGACTTCTCCATTGGGAGATAGAAAGAAAAAGTGTTGTGTGACGTCCTACCTATGGATGCATGTCACCTGCTACTTGGAAGGCCATGGAAATTTGATAGACATGCCATGAATGATGGAGCAAATAATTCTTATTCTTTCAAGAAAGAAAATGTGACTTTCAAGATACAGTCACTGCTAGAAGAGGGAGAGATGAAGTCATCAGGCCCCAATGTTCTTATGGTCAGTAAAAAGGAGTTCGTAGAAGCCTTAGAGGAAGGAGAGGGAGTAGGATTTTCACTTGTGTTGAAGCCAAAGGAAGAAAGTGCAGACAAGACAGTTAAGAAGATAGAGTTTCCTAAGGAAGTGCATGAGATGTTGCAGAAGTATGAAGGCATTGTAAGTGATGGAAAAACATCAACCCTACCACCTAAGAGAGCTGTTAGTCACCAAATTGACTTTATCCTAGGAGATACCCTCCCAAACAAGGCATCCTATAAGATGACCCCTCAACAAAATGAGGAAATAGCCAACCAAATTCAATAAATCCTAAGCCAAGGTATCTTTAGGAAAATCATTAGTCCTTGTGCTGTACCCACTGTCTTAGCACTCAAGAAAGGAGGAACTTGGAGGCTCTGTCATGATTCAAGGGAAATAAATAGGATTACCATTAGGTATAGGTTACCTATCCCTAGGATAGAGGACCTAATGGACTATCTAGGAGAAGCCAAATGTTTCACTAAGATTGACTTAAAGAGTGGATACCACCAAATTAGAGTCAATGAGGGAGATGAATGGAAGACAACCTTCAAAACCATAGAAGGTTTATATGAATGAATTTTGATGCCATTTGGGCTATCTAATGCCCCATCTACATTCATGAGACTCATGAATGATGTCCTAAAAGACTACGTTGGAAAATTTGTGGTAGTGTATCTAGATGATATACTAATCTATAGCAAGACAAAAGGGGAGCATCTCAGACATCTGCAGATTGTTTTCAAGAAGTTGCATGAAAAGGAGCTGATGATAAATTTGGAAAAGTGTGAATTAATGAAGCAGGAGCTAGTGTCTTTTGGGTTTGTATTGTATCAAGGCAATCTAAAAATGGATCCAAGCAAGGTGGAATCCATTCTTCACTAGCCTACTCCAAGGACTGCAACAGAGGTGAGAAGTTTTCATGGTTTGGCCCAATATTATAGAAATTTTATTAAGAAATTTAGTGCAATTTGTGCCCCTATGTTAGATACTATCAAAGGAGGGATGAAAACCAAATTTGTCTGGAAGGACCAAGCTAACCATGGATTTGAATTACTAAAGAAGAAGACTGCCACTAAAACAATCCTAACACTACCGAATTTTGAGAGGTTATTCACAGTTGAGTGTGATGCTAGCAATGTGGCCATTGGAGCTATTTTGAGCCAAGAGGGAAGACTAGTAGATTTTCACAGTGAGAAGCTCAGTGATGCTAAGAAGAAGTAATCTTCTTATGACTTAGAGATGTATTCTATAGTCCAAGCACTAAGGAAATGAAGGAACTACTTGCTTCCTAAGGAGTTTGTGGTGTATTCAAACAACCAGGCTCTTAGTTTTCTAAATTCCCAAGACAAGCTTATCCACAAGCACATGAAATGGGTGGAGTACTTGCAGGCTTACACCTTCAACATCAAGCACAAGAAAGGATTGAAAAATAAAGTAGCAGATGCCTTAAGTAGAAGGCCAATGACAGTACAAGAAGTACAATTGCAGAGCATGGGAATTGAAAGTTTTAAGGACCTATATGCTGAGGATAAAGACTTTGCAAAGATCTACAAGGTGTGTAAGGAGTATAAGAACCACTTTCATGGTAAGTTTTATGATTACACTTTGCAAAGTGAATTTTTATTTAAAGGGAGTTAGTTATGTGTCCCTAGGGGATCAATTAGGGAAAATCTGATTCAAGAGAACCACAATGGTGCACTTAGTGGCTATTTTGGAGTCAACAAGACCCAAGAGTTAGTCCAAAGATTTTAATTTTTGCCAAATATGAACTTAGATGTAAGGAGATATGTGGAGTGTTATGTAGTGTTTTAGAAAGCCAAATGCACATCCTCAAATGCAAGCCTTTACCAACCTCTTCCCATCCCAAGTAGACCATGGGAATGCTTAAGTATGGACTTTGTTGTAGGGTTACCAAGGACCAAACATGAATTTGATAGTATATATGTCATAGTAGACAGGTTTAGCAAGATGGACCATTTTTTACCCTACAAGATAGTCGATGATGCAAGTCAAATAGCTCACCTATTCTTCAAAGAGGTAGTCAAAATTCATGGGTTACCATTGAGATACAAATTTCATGAGCCATTTTTGGAAGACACTATGGAAAAATGTAGGAACCAATTTGTCTTTCGGGTCTACATATCACCCTCAGACTGATGGTCAAACTAAGGTGGTTAATAGGAGTCTAGGAAACCTCCTAAGGTGCTTAACTAAGGAGTATGGTCAAGCTTGGGACCAACTCATTGGACAGGTATAATATGCCTATAATGACACTATCAACAGAACCACAGGGAGAAGCCCATTTGAAATTGTCTATGGACTACATCCTAGAGAGATTTTTAAAATTAGGGAGTTGAAAGATGGAGCCAAGGGAAGTGGCTATGCAGAAGATTTTGCACATTCACTGAAAGAAGTACATGAGATAGTAAGGAAGACATTGATTGAGAATATAGAGAAGATAAAGAACAAGGTGGATGAAAGAAAATGGATGTCCAATTCCAAGTAGGGGATCTAGTAATGGTCCATCTGAACAAGGCAAGACTATAGAAAGGAGTGCCTCATAAGATACAGATGAGAAGGATTGGCCCATGTACCATTCTGGCCAAATATGGCACTAATGCATATAAAGTGGAACTTCCAGAGGATGTTGGTTTATCTCCTATGTTCAATCTGGAAGATTTGGTCTTATACAAAGGACATCTACCAGATCTAGATCATAGTTTAACTAAGGTCATACAGGAGTTGGAGGAACTCAACTTACCCTCTGCACCATCCAATAAGGAAGAGAAAATACTGGATTCAAGAGTCTACAAAGAGACTAGGAAGAAGGATTACAAAGATGATGTAGATGCTACATGGATTAGAGAGACAAAATTCAAGAAGTTGGGCATTGACTCCAATTTTCTCAATCCAAGGGTGGATTGAATCTTTCTACTTGGGGAGGATGGTGCAAGAGAACCTAGGCTAAATCCAATCCCTATGTTTTTTTAGTGGCTTGTACTAAACCTAGCCAAGTCAGTGGTTTTATTTTTGACCTTATAAGGTCTAGTGTAAGGAAACTCAGGTGCGGAAACAACTTCCTACACTAATCTCTAAAGGAAAGTATTGTGCAAATTCTTTTAAATCCTTACAATTCTAGATTCGTTAACTACTTTAACAATGATATTGCAGTCACATACCATGCATACAAAAAATAGAGAATGACACAATGATTTACCCTGGGGAAAACCTTTCGCTAAAAAAACCCCAGCACTCCAAAAGCTGCACAATGTATTATCTTCAACACAACGGTTACAACACACTTGCAATGCAAGTTCTTTCAGGAGACAATCGACACACATAGACAAATCCAATAGCTCCAGATTATACCAACAATACACTCTTTTCATATCCTTTCCTGTAACCCTAAAAATTCTTATATCATGTGCTTTCCTTTGGGGCAACTTCCAAGGATAGCCATATTAGGGTTTTACCATTCTTCGAGAAAATAGGAACCCTAAATTTTTTTTAACCCCACGATTGTGGAAGAGTGTAAAGTACTCAAATTTATCAGTTTCCACATATCTTGCATGTCTTCACCTGTCATTTAAATATCCTAGAAATAGCTCTTACGTGTCATAGGAATCTGTCATAACCATTTTAGCCATGATCTCCTTCCACACAATTCAAGATGCCGACACATCAAGTGGAGTGACACATCAACATGCCAACTAGACATGTACACTCACACTTAATTACATTATTTGGAAGCAAATACATTTTACAAAACAAATAATAAGAATAGGAATTATCCAAGATTGAGACACCTTATTCCTAACATCTAGCATTTTTGTACCTAGTTGGATTAGAATAGGATCAGTCCAACTAGATGTTTAAGGTTTTGAGTGTATTTAGTGCACTTTAGCCTAGATTGGGAATTTGTGGTAAAAAATCATATAAGGCTTGGAATGGATTAAATTTGTGCCTAATAATGCATTTATGGTGTTTTTACATCATTTCCTAATGATTGGAGATCATTAAACTAAGTTTGGAGTAAAAATGTAAAAGTTGCTAAAATGTTGTTTGACAATATTTTACAACTTTGAAATGTTGTCCGACAACATTGTCAAGTTTGATTCCATTAGGTGAGTGGAAAATTTAGTTGGTGGTAGTGGCCTAAAAACATGGAGAAGGAAAATTTATATACCATGAGGCTCATTTCCTGATGTATTGGTGATGTAATGCAAGTTTTTGAATAGTAAGGAGAGCTCTATTTTCTGATTGCATACACAGTCTTCTAGTTTTATGTTTGAGCATTATTAGATGGACTGAATAGTGTGAGTTAGTGTTGGATTAGAGTTATTTTAGAGCAAATTTTTTTCACTTTGCAAGTTTCTATGAGTTCTTTAGAGTAGATTTGTAAATTATTTTGTAAGTAGACTAGTTGCTAGAGTTGACAGGGTGGTTTTGAACAAAATGGATCCTCCATAATTCTCCACCATGAATTTCATCATGGAATGGGGGAATATGGAAGGAGATCCTCTGTACATTATGTATAAAGGAGGAGAGAGTCAGAAAATTTGTTTAACTAATTTTCATGGCAAGCCCTATGCGAGATTGGAGTGCCCGACTAGGAGATTGCTAGAGCTAAGTTGTTTTTGATTGCACGAACATTGTGATTTGAAGGAAAATAAGAATGGTTGTGGAGACCTAGGGGATATACAGACACCTCCTAGAAAGGATAAGAATCTACCAATCCATTTTGACACATTTCCAAGCATAAGTCATTTGACAGCATTTTTCTAGCCCAATTAGCCCTAGTTGTCCTTAATTCTAGGAATCTAGTGTATGGACACCCTAAGAACCTAAGACATAAAAAATAATTTGAGTCTTGAAAAAGTGTATCAGGATCCACACTTTGTTTTTGGGTTTTTTTGGGGTTATTTAGCAAGAATTGAAAAAACCTGTCAGATAGGGCTACTAGAAGGAATAGGCCTAAAAGATAAATTTGAAGGTGAATTGGGAGATTATTTGTAACAGTTATGATAACTTGTTACAAATGGGATCATGTGGAGTCTAAGAAGTTGTTAAACATGATGAAAATGCACTTGTGGAGTTTCTTTGAAAACACTTGTGGAGTTGAAAGGATGAAAATGCACTTGGAGTTGTCTAAGGAAGAGCAAAAGAGTGAAGCATAAACTAATGATAGTTGTCCCCTTGTGAAGCACAATTTGTACCAACTCTTAGAGTGGTATTGAAGTAGTACTAGATTGATATAGTGAGGGCTAGTGAGATCCTTAAAAGGAAGCATAGGGTCTTGTGAAGACTAGGAATAGTGGAGGTCCTAGTAGGTTTGTGTGAGCACACTTGGGTTACATCTATTAGTAGGCATATAAGTGGCCCTAGCCATGTATACCTATATCTATGGCGATAGTCTATGTGTGCTTTATCCATGAGGTATTGCTATGCAGAGTGTATTTTATCGATGAATTTTTGAGGAACACATTGCCACTGCAACATACAATTAGTGTGTGCTTTCTCCACTTGGTATATTGTCATGCCGTGTGACAACATGATGCATAGTATGTTTGAGGTGTACACTCCATTCCATATCGGTAGTGTACCCCTCATGCACCACATGATAGGCTATTGTGATAGCTGAATGATTTTTCCCTCCTTCCTTGTGAGGTGGCTATTCTAGTCACACAATGATGTAATGTGCAATCTAATGATGTTTTTTTATTTTTACTTTTCTTGTGTGGACTAGCACTTTTTTTATCTTGACTATGATGGTTTAGCCACAACTTGTGAGATTTTTTCCATGTGGATCTCATAGTCACATCTAATTTATTATTATGAATTTATTGGCTTTTCCTATTTTATGGTTGACATCGATTATTTATTTGCTTTTATTTTTGAACTTTGGTGGCTAAACTAATTTCTCTTTGATGTTTTCAAATGCTGGTCTTATACTGTGATGTGATTCCTCTGCAAGGATGTATGAGGTATACTTGGTGAGTGTATATGAGGAAGAAGACATAGGGAACCCTTGAGGATGGAGGTATGTGTGGTTCTTATGCAACTAGTAACCACCATGCGCCTATGTGTAGTGCCTATTCCTCGGAGGATAAACACCTTACATAGTAAGGGATAGAGAAAATGGTCTTGCATGGAGGGTCTCACCATATGTGTGTGATTCCTAACACCATCAAGCCACTAAGTGAGGTATAGATTATGGATTATGGACTCTGTATTCAAATGAGATCAATATATTATACGTTGGATCACTGGGCCATGCCCAGAGAGACGTGGATTCTGTAGAGCCTTGTGATGCGTAATTTTGGTGATGTGGATGGGTATGTTTGTGTAAAATACATATCTTGTTATGTCCATTGTTTCATATTAGTGATAGAAATGCATCATTATGTTTTGTTAAATGGAAATATCATCATTTTTTATGAGTTTGGTTACTAATTGTGTTATGGAATTTGGAAAAATTGAAGTTGTATCATGGAAGAATGTTTCTTGAAAGTGATGCAATATTTGAAAATGGTGATGTTCTCAAGGAAATTAAGTGAATTGATTGTTCAAATTTCTTAAAAATTGCTAAAATGATGGTATTTTTAATGATATTTTGTGAATTAGTTTACTACTTATACATGACTTAGTGGAAAATAATGTATTTTGTTGTATATTTTAAGTAATGTATGAATTATAAAAGGAAAGTGAGTAGAAAATTTCAAGTATTATATTATGTTTGAGGCTAAAAATGTACGTTAATGGTACCTTTGTGAAAGGGAATTTTAATTTTAATGCATCGTTGGCTAATCTCTTAATGGGAAATTGGTCTTTTTTTTCTTCTCACACCAAAGGTATCCTCATAGCTAAGCCCAGTGCCCAACCAACCTTACATTGGTCTTACTTTCTACCAAGTTGGGGCTGGGAAGGGACACGCTAGGGTGAGACTAATACTTTAGCGATGCACCAAGCCACTCACAAGCCAAGTTCATCAGGTGAGTCTGGCCTTTGGAGTCAAACTCAAGACCACTAGGGAGAGAACCCAAGGCTCAAGCCAACTCCACTACTTGTGTAGGATAGATATTGGTCTTTATTATTTCTTATATAGAAATGCATAGTTTTGGTTACTAAGAAAATGGAAAGTTTTCACTTGTGTTATTATTGGATCAAGTTTGAAATCACACTAGTTGGTAAAATATGAATTGATGTGTATATTCATATGCATTATGCCTAACCATTTACATGCAGATTATTCTATATCATTTCATGGATTCAAGGAACAAGTATGCAGTGATATTGATTAAAAGATATTTCAGGACTAATGTGTGATGTGTTTCCATCTTAACCTTTGCGACTTCCAAGAGTAAGTCAAGTATTAGGAGGGAGGATGGTGCCACTCCAACATTTTCATGAAATAAGGGTAATATGGTTTTGGACCTTGGCTTGGATGTGGAATAAAGTAAGTATATTTCATGATATTATTTGAGTAAATTTCATTATCATATTGATTTAATTGTGTTTACTTGACATTACAATCATTAGAATATTAGGATTGAATATGAATACTAAAAATAAAGATTAAAGGTGTATTGTGTGTTGCATGATAGAAAGTCAATATGAAATGATAATTTGTGATGATAAATGTTTATATTTGGAATTTTGGTAATAGGTTATTCATTTCTTTATACTTAACCCATACCATATGGGATGGAAATGAGTTTATGTTTCACCATTATGAGTGATTGTGATGAGTGTCAAAATGTTTAATTAAATTAATGTGAATACTTCTTGTGTTGGATCTTGTGATGGTATTGATGTTTATGTGTTCATGATGTGCATGATGAGAATTGGAGTAGATGATAGGTATGGCTGGGAAGTGGCTCCCAAAGCGTCACCAAGTATGAGAAATCATTTGGTCGGCCATTGAGAGTAGTGGAAAATAAGTCATTGAGATGAAATGTGATAAGTGATGAAGTATGTAAATGTATATTCATTTGAGTTAGTATATGGTTAGTGGGATCTTTGTTTCTTGAGAGGACATTAAATTCTGTGTGATCTATTAGTGCCACACAATGACACTTACCCATTTTTATCTATCACCTAACCCCATTGTAGCTTGATTAGTACCCTTGATGCATTGTAATCTATGGAATGACATGGCTCTTATATGATAGGTTGTAAAGTGTGTATACTTGTGTTTGACATGAGTGTACAAGCCTATTTCCATGTGTGTTTTCTCTACTTTTTGTGTTTGATTTGTGTGTTCATCTCCTTGGATCAGTGGGGTAGGCCTAAGAGTACCACATGGTTAGATGAGTTGACCAACCATTGTTGGAGATAAGAGCTTCAATAGAGGGTTTCAACATCGGATTTATCTTGTTCATTCTCTTGCCTCTATTTTTGTTGCCCACTTTCTCTTTCTTTTCATTTATGTTATACTCAATAACTTATGTTCTATGCTATGTAATCTCGTAATCATGTATTTTGGACGCTCTCTTTGAAGGGAATATTATCATATATTGATTGAATGTTAATTTAATTAGTAGTACTAATTTATGTGCATTGGTGTTGGTATCCGACATGCTTGTTATGTACTTTTCTCTTTGGCCTATATGTCTTAAGGTTATCATAGGCACACTTGAACTAGGGAAAAAAATGAATGTACTTATATTCTATGTTGTCTTAGAGGATGATTTAGTCTTCTCCTAATATGTGTGAGGATTTAATTTCCCTCATGATTCTTATGGTCAAGTTCTAAGTCATTTTCCTTTGTGTTTAGGCTAAATTTTGTGGATCAGTGCCTGAGGTCGTCCTTCGACGTGTGTACTATTTGGTGTATCTACCTAGAAAATGATATCTTTGAGTCTTTAAAATGATACTTCTTAGACTTTTTGTTCTCTCATTGAGATTATACAAAATGATTTTTGTGCCTATAGAATTGTGTTTGTGTTTGCAAAATGATATTTATGCCTATAGAATGGTGTCTCTACCCATCCTTTGGCATTTCCACCCAGGCTAGTGGTGTGCTCAGTTTTTGGTTAGTTGGTCTATGCTAAGTGTTTGATATTTATTAAATGTTGTTTAAATTAGTTAAATTAACATATTTATCTTATAATTCAATGAATAATTGTGTGACTTGATAACATAGGAACTTTATGATTGGTGTTTTAAAATGAATCTAGTATATGAGTGTTGGAAATACAATATGGGAAAGCAAGATGATGAGAGGGGGGGTGAATCCGATCTTCAACTTTTAACACTTAAAACAAACTAATCCATAATCATACATAAATGTAATTGATCTATCATCTAGTAACATCCATGACAGTAAATAAATAACATAATACACAGAATTTGGTAACCCATAAACCCAATAAGGTAAAACTGGGGTGGGGATGACACCCACAAAAATCTTCACTACTACAACAATAAAGTGTGCATGTTAGGGCTACAAATTTTTGATCACAATATTTAATCTACTTGGTTAAAGGTCTACCTAGTTAAGAGCTACAGATCATTAAAATCTACCTTGTAAAAGGATTTAAACTTACAACAAAGTAAGCACTCAGCTAAGAGGTTTAGAAAGGTATATTAGAACCACTCTGTTAAAAGATTTCACCTGATACACCTGTTAGAATGTCTCAAGATCTGATCCTTCAATATGAACTCTGATGCTGATAATAAATCTCCTCTTTTCAATACCTTCTCTGATCTAATAATCTGATATATCTTTACTCTACTGCTCATTGCACTTTCACTCTGCTAGATCTATGGTTCTTCTCTCAAAACAACCCTTCGTACATCTCTCATGTATGCATACACCTTCTCTCTATTTTCACACACACACACACACACACACACACACACACACACACACACACACACACACACACACACACACACACACACACACACAAGGTTAAGAAGCAATCTTAATATACTCTTTACGGATCTGTCAATTAGATTTAGATCAACGATCAGGATCAAATGCTTATGCCACTCAGGCAATCCAATTCTTTGATTAGCTCCATGCCACTTAGTGAGATTAAATAACTAAATGCATAATTATCATGTTGAAAACATTAAATGCTTAGATAAGTCTTCCCAAAATAGTTTACCTCAAAATTAGTGTCAATCCTGAAATACATAACAAAACTGTCTTGCTCGGCACAAAAAGACTCTCGCACTCAGCATGGACTGAACTTGGTAACCATGTGACTCAACAACTATTATCTACTTGGTAATGACTGTGCTAGATAGCCCAGCCTATACTGGATAGCTCGGCTATAGTGATGACTAGCTAAACTCTCTAGATAAATGACTAAGTGTGGGACACTAATGATCAACAAAACTTAGAGATCAACAATCTCCCCCTTTGATATTAGTGGAAAAAAAGCTTATCATTTCTGTTATATCTACAAAATTTTCCTAAGTACACAATGTACTCCCCCTTAGATTATACTTCATACTTCATACATTATCTATATAATATACATGCTTCCAGCAAAAAATATTTATACTTGGTGCTGTACATCTTTTTCTGTTTCATTTCCTTTGCCTGTTTCCTGTCCTCTTTCCCCCTTGTTTTTGTCACTGATAGCTGTAGGGGTTAAGTTGTATGTGTCCAAAAATGGTTTATGAAGCTGTAAAATCAATGCAAAAGATGTATCCCAACTATCCTTAACAAACTTCATAACCTACAACTTAACTTCTAGCTCAGCAACTAGACTTACCAAACTATCTGCAGTAGAGAGATGAGAATATCTTTTGACCAATTCTCTTGCAACTATGAGTTCCTTCTGAATAACCTCCAAACGAGGTATCAAATTAGCCTGGATTATTATTAGTTTGGCCCTAATTTTGCCATCTTCAGTCATAAGCTCGGCTAATCTCAACTGTCCATGAGTCAATCTATCAAAATGGATGGTGCTAGAACTAGCATCCATGCTCAATGAACTTGCTGTTGACTTCATATCTAAATGTAACTTCTTAATAAGCTATTTATTCTCCTTTGTTAGGAATGTATCATCACATAATATTTTTTATAATAAAAAGAAATTATTTGCAACTTCCTTAAGAATCTCAACAAGAGAAGAAAGTTCAACCTGTTTGGTGACAATTTCTCTAGATATCTTCTCTAAGAATTTGTTCCCAAATATTCTCTTAGACCATTGCATCAATTTTTCATTTGCCTCCATATTTTCATCAGTAACTTTCTACACAATATGAACTAACTACTCCAGTATTGGTGCCTGCTGAGTTTCATCTTCCATCTCAAAAGCTTGAACAAAAGTATCCTTTATGTCATGTAGAACTTTCTTCTTCTTTTTTTCCCTCTTCATTTACTCTTGTTTATTTTTCCTCTTCAATAGGTCTTGAAGGGTCTGAATCTTCTCATATGTCAAACTCTCACGATCGCATTTAGGAATCGCAATGACTTCATCCAATGTGACATTTAAGCTGGGTGACTTTTTCTTGTTTAACTTCCTCCTTTTAAGCTCTGGTGAGCTGATACTTGGCTTAGGTTTTGTGATATCTTTTCCTTTGTTAGTATCAATTTCAATTGCTACCTTCATCCGAGTCAATATTTCCTATGGATCAGGTATACTTTCTATTTTGGGTCCAGTGGGAGTAGATGTTGCAGAGTATGATAGATCCACCAACACTTGTATAGCCTCTTATTCTATAGGCTTATTTGCAATTTCCTCCATCTTATCTCCACTCTCTAAATTTTTTTGTACAACCTCTTAAATAGGTGGATTAGTATTGATTACCTCCTTTTCTCCTTCTATCTCTGCCTCGACCTCAGTTGTACAAATAGGCGATTGGATACCTGTGTCTGCCAGCTCATTCTGATCCGTGACATCCACTTCCTGTTATCTTCATGTGTTGTGTCAATGGGACTATTCATTGTTAAATATGTAATTTTCACATCACTTATTTCCTTTTGGGGTTCTATCTCAGTTTCTTCTTGATCAGTAGTAGTTTGCTCTTCCATTACCTTCGGCTCTGAGGTGCCTTCGCCTTTCTCATTGGCCTTCTTAGTAATTAACCCAAAGGTTTCCTTCCATATTCTAGTGCTCTGTTGAAATACAAATTCAACATCATTCTTCAGAATTGCATAAGCCCTTTGTTTAGGAATAAACTTCCTCTGATATTGTTCTATGAATTTAGCTATCTGTTTCTTGGTTAGATCAGGAATGACCTTAGCTAGTGTTCCTTCCCTTATCTGTCTTTCAGTCATTAAAGCATACTGCCATTTTTGTGATAAAATATCATAAAGTTCTGTAGGAATAATATTTCCTATCTCTACAAGTGTCATATTGTATGTACACATCATATCTAGTAATGCTTCCTGAACCTTATGCTTGTTAGCTATGCTTTGTTTCTCATACTTGATAAACTTAAATCCTGCTAAACCAGCATTACTTCTTAGGTTCTTACATACCTTATCAATATTGGTAATTGGTTTATGTGATGTTGTAGGTATGTTTCTAGGTTAATCAATATCTATATTCTCCTCATCTTCTTCATCACTTAGGATTATTTTTCTCCTTGGTCTCTTGACAACCTTGCTCGACAGTGCCTTAGTTCCAACTTGTTTTCTCTTTCCTAAACTTCTCTCACCAGCACTCATCTTTGTATATAACTTTGTTGGCTCAGATTATGCAGAGACAGTTGATGCTCTTGTCCTAGGTTGGTTAGAAATAGGAGGGGTAGCCTTAGATTTGGCTTGATTTGGTTTGGTTTCCTTAGAGACTACTGGCTGCTTCCCTTTACCTTTCACAGTGACTTCCTCTTCAGGTTCACTCTCCTCTTCTTCACTAGACATATCTTCTCCATGTCCTATTAATAAGCCCAAAGGTGCATCCTCAACTTCATCACTCTCAATACCAACCATCTTCTTCAGATTTTTGACAATCTTTTTCTTTTTTCTTTCCATAGTGCCAGCATTCAAATCCATAGAGATTTTAGATTTAGCTTCTTCAAAGTTTCCAAAGTGTTTTGCTGTACTATCAATCTCTTCTGCCAATAGAGCTGTTATTGCTATAGATGTCTCATCAACATTCACTTCATAAGGTAATGAAATTAGCCATGATACCCTTGGCACTACTGCCTGCACATAGGTGTAATCTATGTCTACTAGGAAACATATATCTTCATAATGTTTCTCAACTAGTGATCTGGGAATTCTAATCCTTAATCTCATCTTTTTATTGAATTCAACAAAATATGTTCCCATCACATTGTCAAAGTTATCACCTAATCACTAAATAAATTCATTGATTTGCTGTGTGATGGGTCTGTCTATTTTCCACACAATGTTTCCAAACATAGGAAATGTATTATGTATGTAGAAGAATATACAAATGAGAAGAGATCCAAACTTACATATTGAGTTCTTTGCCTTTTTGATTGAAGCAAGGTTCTTGGCTAGTTGCATTAGTTGAAGCTCGACAAGGTCATAGGTATGATCCTTCTTCACAATCTTCCAATCCTAGTCGACTGCAATGCATGGAACACTGTCCAGTCGGCTCAACTGATAAAATTTTTGAGCTATAACCCTAACAACAAAATCAAGCTCTAAATCTGTAATGGTAGAGATCATCATCCCTCTTTTGTTGCAAATGGCTCCAGTGAATTCTTCTATGTTTTCCTTACTCTGACATGTCATTTTCCTCTTTCCGTTAAGAATTGGATAATCAGTTACACGATGGATGATTTCCTTTGTGATCTTAACTGGTCCATTTTCAAGCCATATGTTCATGTCATGTATTTGAATCTGAACAATCTTGATCCATCCCATTTTGAACTCCCTCAGAAAGTCTAGGGTACAAGTTAACCCTCTCTTGGCTAAATGTTTGTGTTCATCTTTTAGGGCTCCATCTATGCACAATTTACTGTAAGATGTGTTAGTAATAATTGAGAGGGGGGGGGGGGGTGTGAATCAGTGGCTTCAAAAATTTATCCTTCAAAATTAACCACCAATCAATAAATCTCACATTATTATGTCCCTACAAGATGCATGCCATGAAATACTAATAATGATTAACTGTCTGTTAGTTTTCTCTGTCAATCCTTATTCTTTCTTGATTACCGATAAGCAGTATAAATATTTACTGAAACTCGGTAAATAAGTAGAGTATACCGATCAATCTAGAGTTAGCTATGTAAGATGAAAGACCGTAAAGAAATGAATCATACACACATAACACATGAATTTTAACATAGAAACCATGTTAAGGGAAAAACCACTGGGACCGGTACCCCAAATTTTCACTCTTCTGAAGTGAGCCTTGTTAAAGGTTACAAACACACTGTTAACTGTGACCTTGTTAGAGGATTTTATACATAGAGGTTGTCACTTAGTATTGGGTATCTATTGCTACCATCCTTGAATTAGCCTCCTTCTTAGACTGCCAATAGGTATCAGGAAAGTCCCTTGCTACTTTCATGAATCAACCTTTTTGGCACTCCTTGAGATGTACCTCAATATATAGAAGATTGTTAAGTCCTGCTTGGTTAGGAGACTTGATGCTTCAATGGTTAAACTGAAACACTATGACCTGTTCATATTGCAACTTTGAATTGCAGATTTTCAGATCTATTTAAGTACATTACCTCTCTAACCAATGTATCAATTCAATAATTGTGCTCCATACTTTTTGCTCTGTGATGCTGTTGCTCACTGTTCGTCGGTGTCTGTAGAATTCCTTAGCTCTTCCTTCAGCTTGTTTGATCAACAATGCATGAAGTTGTTCTTCATTAGTTTCTCTTCATCATCCTCTTTCTATTCACTCCCCTTAATCCCATTCGTAAATGAATTAAGCTTGTCTCTTATATAGACATAATATTCATTGTTTCTTGATTCTTGGCATGATAAACAATCCAACCAATTAGATTTAAAGCATAACTCCTGATTTGTCTCATAGATATCTTCTTGCCAACTGTACAAATCATCTTTAAATCAATCACTTATCTCTGGTCGAATAAAACAAAGTAGACAACCAGTTAAGTCTATTTTTAGCTCTGCTAGCTAGATATTTTGTCATTTTCTGAACTCTTAGTTCTATCGGTCACCATTGTAGTTAGTCATTGGTGACAATTGACTGATCCATCGGTGAGACTCCAATTATCTTTGTGATCTCCATCCATTGGGCATCATTGGAATTTTACTTGTCGGGAAACTCTGTATCTTTGGTCGTCAGACAACCTTTTGACTTTGCTCATTGGGCATTCTGTAGTTTTCTTTGTTGGGAAACACTATGCTTCTGATCATCAGGTATCACTATGACTGTTCTTCTTCGCTCTGTCCGTCAGTGTGCACTCCGTCGGTGTTGTTTGTCACTTAGTGAATTCTTGACTTTTATGCATTGCTGAAAGCATAACTTTGGTTCCTTTGGTTCTCTGAAGTCTTTGGCATTATGTACATGACCATATAGATGATATCAAGTTGACATCAATGAAAATATAGTCCATTAACTGATTTAATGACCTGCATTATCTTTCAACTCAACATTATCAAACATTCAATCAGTTACATGTCATCAATATCTCCCTTTGAAATTGATGGCAACATACTATACTATCACACTATACTATTTCTAATATAATATGAAATACAATAGTTGAGATTCATCAAACTACCAATCTTTTGTTTTGTTAACCGATAAATGTCTAACCATCAGTAAGCTCTATTTTAGCTTAGATTTGATTCTTGCAACTCTCTGTCTTTTGATGTGTTGTGTTCTCTCCTTGTGTCAATTTCTCTCCCTTGACTATTCTTCTCTTTTGATGTCTTTTTATCTTATCAGAAACTCTCCCTTTGTATAATATTTCCATACAATTTCTTTCCCTATGGATATAATCTCTCCCTATTGGAGTAATGTGATAATGGATAATCTCTCTCCTTTTACAGAAAATATCTCTCCTTTTACAAAAGGATGTGATAATATGGATAATCTCTCTCCCTCTGACAATAATGCCAAAAAAATATTTCACAAATATCTGACATTAATGTCAAACAATCATTTCTCTCTATCCATAATATATTCCTTGAATTTCCCTTATCCATTAGTAATACAACAATATGCTTTGGTGCTTGATGCTGATATATACCTATCTGTATATAGATGTAGCCTTGAAGTTCATCTCTTTGCTTGCATCAACATTACTGATATTCTGATACTATGTACGCTGATGTAGCCTTCTAGTCATTTTACTGACTGGTAGACAAGGGTTTGACCCCTAGTCTCTTTCTTAAGTACTCAAATGCATCCTTGGGCAGTGGCTTGGTGAAGATATCAGCTAATTGTTCTTTGGATTGCACATACTCAAGTGTCACCTCCTTTGCTTGAACTTGTTCTCTCAAATAATGATACTTGATGG